>JACEIK010006527.1:57748-71554 GCA_018107945.1 Datura stramonium
TTTCTATTTCTAAACCTTAGGTCATTATGTGCAACTTATGATGAATATCTGATGACTTATGCTTACTTCAGAAATATGATGTTTAACATGTTTTCCTTACTTTCATGCGCTATCTTGTTTTATATTCATGATTTGGACTACATTTTACTAGCATGTTTTAGTTTTTCTACATACTCAGTACATTCAAAGTACTGACCACATACTCTATGCTGTATCGTCTCATGATATAGATCCGGGTGATTCGTCACAGTCTCTTCGTTAGCTCGCTCCCACTCAGTCCAGCCCTATTTCAGTTTTGGTGAGTCCTCACGATCCGAGGACATCAGTTTGATTTTATCTCTTTGTTTATGTCTTTAGTTTTAGACTTAGCTATCTAGTTGGGGGTGTTGTCCTATCAGCTCATCAAATGTTTAGAGGCTTTTCAGACAGTAATGTATAGATGGTTCAGCTATGTTGTCTTGTGTTTACGTTCATGTTGATATGCTATGTAGACTTCCGCTTATATCATGTTCATGTTTTATTTACACTTAGTAATGCTCTAATACTCTTATTCATGCTATGTATGTGCCATGGGTTAGCTTGGAGCCATTCGTGATTCTAGGTCCTGTGTCTCAATCTGGGGTCCCAGTCCGTGTCGTGACAACCTTATCATCTCTAACTTGCACTTTTGCACATTTGCCTCACATTTCATTGTGTCAAGGAGGATGGGTTCAAAAGAGGATCAACTTGAGACTTGATTTCAGTTTCATTGTGATTAATTTCTCTGGTTAGGAATAAGAAAAAAAACTAGGAATAGTTGATTCTAGATCAATATCAATAAAAAAATAGTTTTCACAGCTGAGCCAACTGATTCACAACAATCCCTACATTCTCATTCTCAAGATTCAAGGTTATTCCTTTCACACCATTGGAAAATTCAAGATGGAGACAGATATATAGAAAGTGTGCAGTGAGGGTGCTTGTAAATCACTAGGTAGCCTAGCTCAACCCAAGCAATGCCCAAAAGTCATATGCCTTTCTTGGTCGGACCAACCCAACCGGCGATTTCCGACAAGTCTTTCCAATGATCAAGAAAAAGGGTCATAGGCTCAAAAAGGCAGACTAGGGATACATGCATCATTTGGTAGGATAATTAGGCAAAATGGGGCTTTTGAAACATAAAGAAGGCCTATGTTCATCTCTACATCCCAAAGTAAATCCTAAGTTAAAGCACGAGTAACCAGATAAGTTCTAGAGTGTGACCATAACAAATGAACAAATAGAATTTTCCTCATCACTCAATGGCACGTGGATCGCAAATAGACTAGTCAAATCTACTCTCAATTAGGGAATTATTGTCACAATAAACATAATTGGATGTCAAATACATAGGTCAACATATCAGTACAAACAGTTGTGGAAATTTTTTTTGAGGGATGACATTTACAAAGAATCCCAAAAGTATGTTATAATCTCATATTCCACCACCAACTAATTCAAAAAATACTTTATTCAACTAAGAAAAACTCAACATGTAGGTTGCCACCCTTAAGAAAGCCTCCTAACAATATATCATTGGGCTCACATAATATGACACTTAATTATTTTTATTTTTCCAGATTCAACAAAAAATAGTCCTCCCGAAAAAGAACCATGGGTAAGAAAACCCTAGAGGACTCTAAACATACTATCCATTAGATTGATACATCAACACCAACATATAATGCACACCACAAACCCCTAACTCAAAAATATGCAATGCCCACAATGCATGAAAATCTAAAGAGTAAAGGTTAGAACTCCTTGAGGTGCACTTGGCGCACTAGTTAGTCGGGCACACCATGAAGGATGTGAGATGGACTTACTCAATCGATAATATGTGTATATCATTTGGGTTTCCTCCCAAATAGTGCCTGATTTAACATCACGACACAATGTAAATTGTATGGTTATGTTATGCTCAAGTTGAGTAGTCCATAAGGTAGAACTTCTCAACAAGCCTATCCTCATCAATGATACTTAGATAATGCTTGACTCTCTAACCATTTACCTAAAAAATCTAGGCTCTATCTTCTGTTTCCAACTCCACAACACCATATGGGGTGACACTCACTACCTTGAATGGTCCACCACCTAGTTTTCAATTTCCTAAGGAACAACTTGAGTCTGGAATTGAATAGCAACACTTAAAACTCTAGGGTTAAATTCATGATGTTGGATCTTCTTATCATGCATGTGTTTCATCTTCTCCTTCTACAAGGCAGCACTCTCAAATGCATAGAATCATAATTTATCCAATTCATTAAGCGGGCTCAACCTTAGCTTTTTGGCCTCTCCTTCCCCCATATTCAACTTTTTCAAAGCCCACAAGGCCTTGTGCTCAAGTTCCACCGAAAAGTAGCATGCTTTTCCAAACACCGATCGATATGAAACTCCGATTGGTGTCTTGTGGCTCGGTAATCCCATAGAGAATTTCTAGCTTTTGAGACCAATCGATCCGATTTACATTGATGATGATGATTTTAGCTAGAATGCTCTTTATCTCTCTATTTGATATCTCTACTTAGTCTTTTGTTTAGGGATGATATGGATTTTCCACCTTGTATTTGACCCCATATTTTAAGAGTACCCCATCAAAGGCCTTGTTGCAAAAATGGGATCCACAATTGCTGATTATNGGTGAAAATATTTTTCCGCTGCTGCCTTAGTACCGCTCCAATAGATACAACACTAGCGGCTCAAATAACTCAAATGGAATGGACTAGTCCAGAATGGTGATGATATGGGTGGAACTCAACTGCCTCTTCAATTCTTCAAATGCCTCAGGAACCTCTCATCAAATACAAATTTAGCTTCTTTCTCTAGGATCTTGAACATGGGTTGGGCAATTTTTGAGAAGTCTTAAATGAACCTTTTGTAGAATCCTACTTGACTCAAAAAACTACGCACACCCTTCACTAAAATAGGAAGGGAAAGTTTTGTAATGATTGTCACCTTCGCTTAGTCTACCTGGATCCATTTTTCTGATATCTTATGGCCAAGCACAATGTCTTCTTTAACTATGAAGTGACATTCTCCAAATTAAGCACCATATTGGTTTCTTCACACCTTTGCAATACTCGACCAAGATTTTCAAGGCATGGGTCAAATGAAGTACCCACCATAAAAAAATCATCCATGAAGACTTCAAAGCATTGAATGATCCAATTTACTTATTTGAAAACCGGCTCCTTCCTCTACTCCTATTTCAGATCTTATACATGCTGCTAATCTCCACCATTTTAAAAATATAGCAAGCACTGGAGCATTATATAGACCAAATGACATCCTACTGAATGCAAAAGTCTTATAAGGATAGGTGAAGTGGTCTTCTCTTGGTCTTCCAGTGAAATGTTAACTTGATTATAGCCTAAATATCCATCAAGGAAATAGTAATACACTCTTATAGTCAACCGATCTAACATTTGATCAATGAATGACATTAGAAAATGATCTTTTCAAGTGGCAGCATTGAGCTTGCGGTAATCCATGCATACTCTCCATCCAATGACTGTCCTGGTTGGTACCAACTCATATCTTTCATTTTTGATGACTGTCATGCCTCCTTCTTTGGGAGCACATTGGACCGGGCTAACCCATTTACTATCAGAAATCAGGTAAACAACTCCTACATTGAGCCATGTGATAATTTCTTTCACAACAATCTCTTGCATGGAGGGATTTAATCACCTTTGGTGCTCTATGCTAGGATGGCTGCCTTCCTCCAATAAGATCTTATACTCACAAATTCCTAAAGGGATACCTCTTATATCAGTGATAGTCCAACCAATGTATTTCCTGTATTGCTGGAGCTTTTTGGGAACTTTTTGCACCTGTTCTTTGTGAGAAAGAAGACACTAGAAAAGTGTCTTCGGGTCCTAAAACTTTGTAACACAAATGAGATTGTAGTGGCTTAAGCTCCTTTGGAGGCTCTTCAATAGAAGGCTTGGATGGAGGAGTTGATGGGTTTGCAAGATCTAGCAAAAGCTTTCTTGGTTTGTAGGCATAATATCCAAACCCTTCAAGCATGTTCACTATTCCCTTGTGTTCTTCCATATCATCAGCTACATCATGAGTTCACAAGACATATTCCAAGATTTCATCCAAGTCACCCTCCTCCATGCTGTCATGACCCGAACGTGCACCTGGATTGTAAACACGGGACAAGGAGCCCCGAGAGACCCCAAGTCAACCCATGGCATGAGCACACATCTAATTATTTCACATAAGCAGAAGAATTAACATAAGTAAAATGAAATCATGACATAATAAAGGAGAAAAATTCAATACAAGATTCATACATGATGATTGAATACAACTTATAGTTTGAAAAGCCTCTAATCATGAGAGACGGTTGAAGGGAAAGTACCCCAACTAACTATACAATACTGAATCTGAAAGAGAATAATAAAGTCAGAACATATGTCCCTCGAAACATGAGGACTATCACCAAATAAGCTGATAGCAAACTCTGAAGAGCTACCGAGGAGGGTGAGCCTGAGAGTCGGGTCCTGTATCATGAAATGATACAACATAGAAAGATGCGGTCAGTACGTGGAATATACCGAGTATGCAAGGTAAGTAAAACGGATATTTAAAATATATAAAACTCATAAATGATTTAAAAGAGTAGGACATCATGCTCATATCGTAAATATCGTAACATAACATAAGGCTCAAGGTTTTAAAAACATTCGTAATACAAACATAATCATAATCATAGGAGAAAATATTTACTTAACATGGCTTGAGCAAAAGTACATAATCATAAGCATTCATAAATCATGAGGAACAATGGAAGATTCTATTAACCGATATACCCCATATGAGCACACATGAAGTTGACTTGTAAACCTAGTCGGGAGGCTGTTCGTACCTTGCCAGTGGGTAGAACCATGAAGGGCGTGATATCACCATGAAAAGGGCCATTTGGGTCGTGGATGGTCACAAAGGAGGTCCCAACATACCTATGGTGGCACATAGTTTATGAGATCCGGGGCTTAACCTGAGCCCCGAACCTACTCGGTGTTCGATACTACTCCCAAAATATATATAGTGCTCATAGTGTGACATGCGTGAATTCATGGGCTAGTTAAATCATTATAATCATAAACATATTTGTACATACGTGAACTAGCCATGAAACAAGGCCCGTGAGTCAGCCAAAACATAATTCATAAATCATAAGATTCATACATACTTGTAGATCATGCATATAGCTTGAAATTCGTGAAATCATGATAAGTAATTGATTAAATCCATAATTTAAATCATAATTCATGTTGGATTTGTAAATATCATTATTGGAAAAGTAGATCGTAAATTGATTCATCACGAGTCATGCATAATTAGGCTTAATTCCATAGAAATCAAAATCAATGACATTAAAAATAATTTAAATCATAAAAGCTGATAAAAAAACCCATAAAATATGATAAGATTCTAAAATCACAAAGCCCATTAATAATCAATAGATTTTTATATAAATCTACTTCAAAACCCCATAAATTTTTGATAGGATTTTCATGAAATCGTAGAGAATGGGCATGAGTGTGGAAGGAAACACCCATTGATAGCCTTACATACCTGAAAACAACTTCTTCATAATCTCCCTTGAATGCCCAAGAAGGAATTGGAAGAATTTGAAGAGAGAAGCCTTAAATCACCCTTTGATCACCTCTCTATACTCTTGCATGAATGAATGAAGACTTAGAATAATTGTCCCTCTAAAAACCTACCTTTCATAAGCTAAAACGACGTAGTTTAGGGTCTTATAGCATGAAAAAGTCAAAAATGTCCTTAATGAATCGTCCCTAAAAACTGTTCAGATCGGTCCAACGGGTGGAACCAACGAGTCGTTGGAAGGAACGACGACCCGTCGTATGGCCCGCTGTAAGCACTGTTGAGACTAGCCACCAGAACTGAACCACGGATAAATAGGACGACTCGTCCTTTAAACCAATGGGTCGTCAAGTCGACCATTGTTTTGCCCTTCACAAAACTGGACCTCCTGACCATGATCCTTACCACGAATCGTGGTTTCTCCCAATGAGTCGTGGTCTTGATCCATCACATGCACTGGAAATTTTGCTTCTCAATAAACGACTATAAAAGACGGTTCGTGGTAACTCATGACGGGTCGTGGGGTTACCCGTTGCTTCCCAGATGTCAAGGTCCATATCCCACTACGACTGCAAAGGGCGGCTCGTTGTATCCCACAATGGGTCGTCACATCGATCATTGTCTCCACTTCCACCAAGATTTCCCCTCACCACGACTGTATACAATGGCCCGTGGTTTGATACCACGAGTCATTACATGGCCCGTTCTGTGCTATTTTTCTCAATTTTAGTAGTTTTCAACTTTTAACTTCAGGGTCTACTCTAAGCATTTTTGGGGTATTACAATATCTCCCCCTTGGGAACATTCGTGAAGAAAATAGAAACACACAATTATCATATTCAAATACTGATCATTTAAATCAAAATTTTTACGGAATGACTACCTCTGATTCATATCACATAGCTGAACTGATCTCATGCTTCACATACACATCCATATATATAAAAGAAACTCGAACACATGAACTAAAAATGAAAACTAAATAGAGTCATAGAGCATAACTGATACCTCAAGTCGGAACTGAGCCGGTAGAGAATAAGTATGGATATTTAGCCATCATATCCGCTTCGGCTTCCCACGTAGCTCTTTCAACATGCTGATTTCTCCATAAGACTTTAACTGAAGCTACTTCTTTTTTCCTTAGTCTCCGAACTTGACGATCTAATATTTCCACCAGGACTTCCTCATAGCTAAGGCTGTCCTTTACACCAACGGTGTCCACCGGAAAATCTATAGCAAGATTTCCCAAGCATTTCTTCAAAAGCGACACATGAAACACGGGATGCACAGAAGATAACTCTAAGGGAAAGTCCAACTCAAACGCTACCTTACCAACTCTTCTCATAATCCTGTAGGGACCAACATAGCGGGGACTGAGTTTCCTTTCTTTTCGAACTGCATGACTCCCTTCATGGGAGATACCTTTAGAAATTCCCAATCGTCTATTTTGAACTCCAAATCTCTTCTCCTCACATCAGCATATGACTTTTGATGACTCTGAGCAGTTTTCATCCTGTCCCTTATCAACTGAACCTTCACCATAGCCTCGTGAACCGAATCAAGCCCTATCATAGCTACCTCACCAACCTCAAACCATCCGATGGGCGATCTACACCTCCGCCTATAAAGTGCCTCAAAACGGTGCCTTATGGATGCTAGAGTGATAGTTGTTGTTGTAAGAAAACTCGATCAGGGGCAAATGATCATCCCAACTACCTTTGAAGTCCATCACACATGCTCTCAACATGTCCTTGAGAGTTTGGATTGTTCGTTCTGCTTGGCCATCCATTTGCGGATGAAAGGACATACTAAGCTTAACCTGTGTCCCAAGCCCTTTTTGAAAAGACCGCCAAAACTGAGAGGAAAACTTAGTACCTCAGTCTGAAATAATAGAAAAGGGCACTCCATGTAATTGAACCAACTCCCAAATATACAATTTGGCATAATCATCTGCTGAATCTATAGTATTGACTGGTAGAAAGTGTGCAGCCTTGGTCAGCCTGTCTACCACCACCCAAATGGAATTGTAGTGTCGACAAGTACGAGGTAGGCCTGTAATGAAATCCATATTAATCTCTTCCCACTTCCATGTGGGAATGCTAATATCTTGAAGTAATCCTCCCTGCCTTTGATGTTCAACCTTTACTTGTTGACAATTTGGACATCTGGCTACGATCTCTGCAATATCCCTCTTTATTACATTCCACTAATATATTTCTCGCAAGTCATGATACATCTTGGTGGAACCTAGATGGATAGAATACCTGGAGCCATGGGCCTCATGCAATATCCGACTCCTCAAATCATCAACATTGGGAACACATAGGAGACCCTAGTATCGAAGCACACCATCTCCCCTTTGGGAGAAGATCTCCACCTTCGGACTTCGAACGGCTTCCTTCAGCTTTACCAAATTTGGATCCTCATCTTGTCTAGCTTTCACATCAGTCACCAAGGACGATTATGATCAGTTTTGCACGACAACACCACCATCGGTTGAGTCGACCAACCTATCTCCCAACCTTGCAAGTCGATGGACATCTTTCACCAACTCCTTCTTTCCCTCATCCACGTGGGACACATTCTCCATAGAGAGCCTACTAAGTGCGTCCGCTACCATATTATCCTTACTTGGATGGTAAAGGACACTCATGTCGTAGTCCTTTAGTAGCTCCAACCACCTCATCTGTCATAGGTTGAGGTCCTTCTGCGTAAACACATATAGTAAATTCTTGTGGTCCGTATACACATCCACATGGAACCCATATAAGTAATGTAGTATATCTTCAATGCGAACACCACTGCTGCCAACTCTAGATCATGGGTTGGGTAATTCTTCTCATGGACCTTCAACTATCTCGAGGCGTATGCTATCACCTTTCCTCTCTGCATTAATACAAACCCGAGTACGATTCTCGAAGCATCACAATACACCACAAAACCATCGGTACCCTCAGGTAGGATCAACACTGGTGCTGAAGTGAGTCGAGTCTTCAATTCTTGGAAGCTTTTCTCACAAGCCTCTGACCATTGGAATTTCACCTTCTTCTGAGTCAACCTAGTCAACGGTGCTGCAATTGATGAAAAGCCCTCAACAAATCTCCGGTAGTAGCCTGCTAGGCCCAAGAAACTCCGAATACCCAAAGGGTTCATCGGTCTAGGACAATTCTTCACTGCCTCAATTTTCTGAGAATCTACCTTTATGCCCTAGCTTGATACTACATGGCCCAAAAATGCTACTGAGTTCAACCAAAATTGTACTTGCTGGACTTTGCATACAACTGTCGATCCTTGAGGGTCTGGAGCACTACTCTCAAATGAGCGACATGCTCCTTCTCACTCCGAGAGTATATGAGGATGCCATCAATGAACACGATCACGAACATGTCTAGATACGACTTGAAGAACCTGTTGATCATGTCCATAAAAGATGCAGGAGCATTGGTTATTCCAAAAGACATAACTACAAACTCATAATGGCCATACCGCATCCTAAAGGCTGTCTTTGGGATATCACTCTCCCGAACTCGGAGCTGATGATACCCGAACCTGAGACCTATCTTTGAGAAACACTTGACACCCTAAAGCTGGTCAAATAAGTCATCAATCCTGGGTAAGGGGTACCTGTTCTTGATGGTAACCTTGTTCAATTGCTGATAGTCAATGGACATCCTAAGTGATCCATCCTTCTTTTGGACAAATAAAACTGGTGCACCCCATGGAGACTTGCTCGATCTAATGAATCCCTTATCTAATAGGGCCTTAAACTTATCCATTAATTCCTTTAGCTCGGCTGGAGCCAACCTGTATGGAGGAATAGAGATAGACTGCATATAGGGTAAGAGGTAAATACCAAAATCAATTTTCCTCTCAGGAGGAACACTTGGCAAATCGTAGGGAAAGACTTTCAGATACTCACACACCACCGGAACTGACTGGATAGTCGGGGTCTCAGACTCAACATCCTTAACCCTAACTAGGTGATACATGCATCCCTTAGAAATCATTTTCCTGGCCTTAAGATACGTAATAAACCGACCGGATGGTACAACTGAATTACCTTTCCACTCCAAAACTGACTCACCCGGAAATCAGAATTCCACCGCACGGGTCCTACAATTAACCGAAGCATAACATGCAAACAACCAATCCATTCCCAGAATGATGTCAATGTCAGTCATAGCTAACTCTACTAAGTCTGTGAAGGTAATCTTATGCAATACCATAATGGGGCAACCTCTATACACCCGCCTAGCTACAACTGAATCACCGACTGGAGTAGAGACTGAGAATGGTTCTGACAGGATTTCAGGGCTAACTCCAAAACTACTAGCAATATAGGGGGTCACAAAAGACAAAGTAGCTCCTGGATCTAACAAGGCATAAGCATCAATATGGAATACATGCAACATACCAGTGGCCACATTTGGAGGGGCACTAAAGCATAAAACCTATTTTGGCACTGACCGCCTGCTGTGATAGACGAGGCCTCATGCTGAGGGGGACGTGCAACTTGAGCGACAGAACTGGCTGCTGTCGTACGTGCTCCACCGACCCCTACTCTAGTTGAGGGGCAATCCTTAAGCCTATGTTTAGGTTTTCCACACCCAAAGCAAGCATTCAAGCCAACTAAGCACTTCCTGGGGTGATTCTTGCCGCACCCCACACAAATTGGGAAAGAGTGCTCCACCTGCATGCTACCCTGGCCTTTAGACTCTGAAGCTCTACTCCTCCGATCTCCTCTGAATCTAGATGGAATGCTGGCCGATGATTGAGCTAGAGTGATAGACCTATGCTGGGACTACTGACGCTGTCTGCCCCCTGACTTGACTTGAGAAGTCCCATAGCTGTCGGTCCTAGCCCTCTTGGCCTCCCTCTACCTCTGGTAGACTGACTCCATTTGTTGTGTATGAAACACAATGAGGGGAAAGTCGATATCCCGATGTAGCATGGCGATCCTGCAATCCTTGTCCAAATAATCCGCCACCCTATGCACAAAATGACTCACCCGAGCCCTCTGGTCCGCCACCAACTCTGGAGCATACTTCGATAATCGGGTGAACTCCAATGCGAACTCCTGAACGGACATGTCACCCTGTTTAAATTAACAAACTCAGTCGCCTTGAGCTCCCTCATCTCCCAAGGGAAGAACCGATCCAAAAAATGTCACGTGAAACTCTTCCCAACCTATCGGGCCTGCACCCACTGCCCTCGCATCTCTCCACTACTTGAACCATATGTGAGCCACCCCATTTAGCTGATAGGAGGTCAAGTCAACACACTCCCCATTATTCACCCGCATAACCTGAGTGATTTTTAGAATCTCCTCGATGAAATCGTGTGGATCCTCACCCACCTTCAAATCCGTGAACTCAGGAGGGCTCATCCTCAAGAAATCTCTCACCCTAGCTGCCATCGCATTCCCATTTTGAGAGTAATGCACCACTATCTGATTATGAACCTGGGCAACCATAGCCTGTGCTAGCATCTGAATCGCTGCCCTAAACTCAGGGTGGGCAGCTGGCTTTGGTGCGTGCTCTTTGTGAACGGGTGGGGATGGCTGATGCCCGTCACCATTGACACCCTCATGATTATTTCCATTTCCATTCCTTCTGGCGTTCACTCGGTGTGGAGGCATGATTCTGCAAATGCGAATAGCACGAATTAGAAGGGTAAGAACTTTCATCGCACGACATAGATCATGAAAGAAGAGAACATTTCCTAAACATCTCGTAGTCTCTTCGTCATAAGTGTGGCGCGCTTCACACCCATGAAAAAGACTCTGCTTAACACGGATTTCAGACACCCTGGGACACTTCAAACCTATCACTATGATACCAAGTTTGTCATGACCCAAACTTACACCTAGATCATAAACACGGGATAACGAGCCCCGAGAGACCCCAAGTTGACCCATGACATGAGCACACATCTAATTCTTTCACATAAGCATAAGAATTAACATAAGTAAAATGAAATCATGACATAATAAAGGAGAAAAATTCAATACAAGATTCATACATGATGATTGAATACAACTTATAGTTTGAAAAGCCTCTAATCATGAGAGACGGTTGAAGGGACAGTACCCCAACTAACTATACAATACTGAATCTAAAAGAGAATAATAAAGTCAGAACATATGGCCCTCGAAACATGATGACTCTCACCAAATAAGCTGATAGCAAACTCTGAAGAGCTATCGAGGAGGGTGAGCCTGAGAACCGGGTCTCGTAACATGAAATGATACAACATAGAAAGATGCGGTCAGTACGTGGAATATACCGAGTATGCAAGGTAAGTAAAACGGACATTTAATATATATAAAACTCATAAATGATTTAAAAAAGCAGGACATCATGCTCATATCGTAAATATCGTAACATAATATAAGGCTCAAGGTTTTGAAAACATACGTAATACAAACATAATCATAATCATAGGAAAAAATATTTACATAACATGGCTTGAGCAAAAATACATAATCATAAGCATTCATAAATCATGAGGAACAATGGAAGATTCTATTAACCAATATACCCCATATGAGCACACATGAAGTTGACTTGTAAACCTAGTCGGGAGGCCGTTCGTACCTTGCCAGTGGGTAGAACCATGAAGGGCGTGATATCACTATCAAAAGTTCCATTTCGTACGGTCACAAAGGAGGTCCCAACATACCTACGGTGGCACTTAGTTTATGAGATCTGGGGCTTAACCTGAACCCCGAACCTACTCGGTGTTCTATACTACTCCCAAAACATATGTAGTGCTCACAGTGTAACATGCATGAATTCATGAGCTAGTTAAATCATGATAATCATAAACATACTTATACATACATGAACTAGCCATGAAACAAGGCCCGTGAGTCAGCCAAAACATAATTCATAAATCATAAGATTCATACATACTTGTAGATCATGCATATAGCTTGAAATTCATGCAATCATGATGAGTAATTGATTAAAATTCATAATTTAAATCATAATTCATGTTGGGCTTGTAAATATCATTATTGAAAAAGTAGATCGTAAATCGATTCATCATGAGTCATGAATAATTAGGCTTAATTCTATAAAAATCAAAATCGATGACATTAGAAATAATTTAAATCATAAAAGCAAATAAAAACCCATAGAATATGATAATATACTAATATCATAAAGCCTATTAATAATCAATAGATTTTTATACAAGTCCACTTCAAAACCCCATAATTTTTTTATAGGATTTTCATTAAATCGTAGAGAATGGGCATGAATGTGGAAGGAAACACCCATTGATAGCCTTATATACCTGAAATAACTGGTTGTTAATCTCCCTTGAATGCCCAAAATTT
Source organism: Datura stramonium (assembly GCA_018107945.1). NCBI lineage: Eukaryota > Viridiplantae > Streptophyta > Magnoliopsida > Solanales > Solanaceae > Datura > Datura stramonium. The sequence goes on from JACEIK010006527.1 coordinate 70,731, forward strand.
AATTGGAAGAATTTTAAGAGAGAAGCCCTAAATCACCCTTTGATCACCTCTCTATACTCTTGCATACATGAATGAAGACGTAGAAAAATTATCTCTCTAAAACCCCATCTTTCATAAGCTAAAATGACGTAGTTTAGGGTACTATAGCATGAAAAAGTTGAAAATTCCCTTAATGAATCTTCCTTGAAAACTGTCCAGATCGGTACAACAGGTGGAACCAATGAGTCGTTGGAAGGAATGACGACCTATCGTATGGTCCGTCGTGAGCGCTACTGAGACTAGCCTCCGAAACCGAACCACGTATAGATAGGATGATTCATCCATTAAACCAACGGGTCATCAAGTCGACCATTGTTTGCCCTTCACAAAACTGGACCTCCTGACCACGAGCCTCACCACGACTCATTGTTACTTCCAACAAGTCGTGGTCTTGATCCGTCACATGCACTGGAAATTTTGCTCCTCAATCAATGACTACAAACAACGGTTCGTGGTAACTCATGACAGGTCATGGGGTTACCCATTGCTTCCCAGATGTCAAGGTTCATATCCCACAATGACTGCAAAGGAGGGCTCATTGTATCCCACAATGGGTCATCACATCAATTGTTGTCTCCACTTCCACCAAGATTTCCCCTCACCACGACTGTATACAATGACCCATGGTTTAATACCACGAGTCGTTACATGGCCCGTTCTGTGCTATTTTTCTTAATTTCAACAGCTTTCAACTTTTAACTTTTGAGTTTACTTAAGCATTTTCAGGGTATTACACATGCTTAGGCCTAATGCTTCCTTTATTTCTTCTAGATGATCAATCATAG
>JACEIK010006527.1:76127-89181 GCA_018107945.1 Datura stramonium
CTTTGAAAGACTGATGCGACAAATTATAACTTTTAATAAAGTATAAAGCGGTTGCTGTCAAATATAAAATCCAACTAGGTTGGGAAAGAATCCCACAAGGAATATAGTGAGAAATATGTCAATGGTGAGTGTTCGACTAGTAGTCGATATTTCTAGGGGGGGGGGTTAACATTAATAAAGTAAAGCAAATCAAGAATTGCAGTATTAGTCAACAGTGTTAGGAATCTTTTGATTGTGGTCAATATATAAGAATGAACTAGGATTATATTCCCTATGATTTCATAACTTTAGTAGGTATTTATGTATTTGTGATCAAATCTCGATATTATTTATGAAAAATTGATAATTATGATTCATTCAGCATATTTTAACCCACTTAGATGAATGACACTCAATCCTTTCGACTTTTAAGTGTTTAAGTATTAAACCTATCATTAGTTTTGAATTGACTTTTCTTGTAAGAGCTCAAGATATTAGATGAAGGGTAGAAACTCAAATCTCCATTGTTAATCTATTTTCCTAATCTACATTTCTTTTATCAATAAAAAGTTAAGATTTAAGGCAAGTTCTAGCATTTACAATTGCTAAAAAGCAATAGAAGCTAAGAGATTAACAAAACATAAATAGCCACTGCTCAAGAATAACTGTGTTTATTGACATACTTTCATTATTCCTTCATGGTTCTCACAACCTAACTACGAAGTTTTTCTACTCATGCTTGCACACATAGTCTTAGAATTTGTATAAGCATTCATGGTATTCAACTTAAAAAAATGAATTAATAACAAAGAGTTTGAAAATGTTCATGCATAAATGTAATAAAAGAAAGGTAGGAAAGTAAGAACCCTAATGTCGTTTTCTTCTCTCCTTCTCTATGTTCTCAAAAGTCGTCAATAATGAATAATAATCAATACAGGCGCCTATAAGTGGTATTTATAATAGTTGGTTTATTTCTACTTTCTTTTTCATTGACTGGAACTTCACTTAAATGAAGTTGAGCTAGATGACATAGCTTTGCATCACGCACCTCATCGCGAGGTCACTTCTCTGCAATGCGGAGTCCGTAGCGCATATCTAGTTCTGCGACACAGAGTTCCGTGCGTAAGTATGCAAGTTTGGTGACACGTGCGATACGCACCTCAAAGCATTGACTTTGATGCATGATGCGGGTCTTCTTTCTCCATTGGAATCAGTCGCTTTTTAAGTTTGGGATGTTCTCCGTTCACTTCTTTCATCATTTGAGTCAATTCTTCACACATTCTGGCCTGCAAACATCTACTCATATATATTATCTTATCATCAAGATAACATGAAATTATAGCAATATACACAATCTTTTTCCTTGAAACAAAGTTAAATATTGGAAAAGCATGTCAATTGGACATGTAAATACGCTCAAGATCACCATCCTACACTTAAATCATTATTTGTCCTAAAAAATTTACTACACTCAAACAATACATTTCAACCACACAACTCATGCTAATTGAATAGGTGTACTTACACCCAGGTTCACAAAATAATTTAATCATGCTTTATAACCCACTCAATTTACACATATCCTCACAATCACAGACTTTTTGCAGAAACCACATAGTCTCTAGAACTGACTGACTCATCACAATGATTGGGACAATAGGATCATGTATACATCTAGTAATCAATAGTACACCATATTCTCACCATTATGTACCCTCACAATTTAAGAGATATGCCCTTCACTCACATCATGCATAAAGAGACTCAACTCAAGGGCATAAATATGGAAATTACACTTACTCTCCATATAAGAACCTACCAAAGGCTTGCCTTTTAGTGTACTTCTCAATTCACAAAGCATCAAAATTAAAGGATCAAAAGGACTTTAATTGGTTGTAATATCGACTACGGGACTGATAGGAATATTTTGGTAAATAGTGACTACTTCCCTAAGCACTTTTATGACACTTTCATTATTTCTGCTAATTTTTCTTATAGCACCTCATATTTCTTGCTTGTGTTTATGTTTCCCCCTTTTTCTTATCTTTTTTTGTGATACCCCATTCTGATATTACTTGTTTCTACTAAGGATTTTGCTTCCCACTACTTTCTTCTAGGGTTCACATTTTGACCTTTCATTGTTGCACTCTTTTTGTTTCTCTTTTATCCTTACTATCAACATACAAACTATCACATCTACTTTTTTATCGTACAACATAACCTCCCTCTCTTTCCTACCCTCTTCTTTAGTGTTCCCTATTTTCTTCAGTTCCTTCAGTACAAGTGCATTAGGGACCTTCTGAACCAAAGTGAACTTGGGTAGTTCAATTAAAAATGATGGGCTAAATATTCGACTATTCAAAGGAATAGGCTATTAGGCATAAAAAGGCTTACAAAGATAACATTCAGGGTGGAAATAACCCACGGCAAAAGAATTAAAAGTCTAACAAGAAATTGCGTTAATTATTTTCTATAACTAGACAATATATTTCATTTTATACACACATGGTGCAAGTTCTAGAAGTCACGTATACAAGAAATACAACAATTACTCACCACACATGCCATGGTGGTTCAAAAATGGCTATTAAGATTACATTGGTGCCATATGATCAAATTGAATATTTCACATTATTAAACTCATTTTCATGCTTTTGGAGTCGTGCTCAGGAACCTATATGTCTTTAAATAAAAATTTCATTTTTATGCATGTTATTAAATGAATCATTCATGATGTCTAGTGTTTTACTTGAATGAAGTACCTAGTATTTGAAAGCCATATATTTTACTTCTACTATCTTTGACTAATATTCCCTTAAGACAGTCGTCATTCATCCATCATAGCAAAAAATCCATAGCTATGACTAGGAAAAAAATCCTAAAAATAAAAAGAAATCTTACCTAAATAAACCTAGTCATTTTAAAAGGGACTATCCATAGGAAAAATACCAAAAATAGAAAATGAGAAACCCAAAACAGAAAAATAATAACCATGAAACAAACAAACTAAATTTAAATAGTTGAGATGATCAATACAACAATAGAAATCACAATATGTAAGACCTCATATAGTAATAATATAACAATACAAGGAAATTCAATCCCCACCCATACTGAGACATTAGCACTATTCCAAGTTCAATTCTTACATTAATAAGATACAAAATCCAGGTGAAGAAAAGAACTCTGTAGGTCCTAATCTTGCTTATCACTAGTGGGAGCATATGTAACCTCTCCTATCGCTGAATCCTCTCCATCAACATCATTAGACTCCAAATGGTAGTCATCCCTAACCTGCTCATCATTGGTGGGGATATCATCATCCATCGACTCCTCATACTCTACTCCAACCCTATAAAGTGCTCTAGCATGCTCGTCCAATGGGTAGTCAGCATTCAGCTGCCGCAGCTACTCCTATGTTACCCCACCTATCCTCAGCTAAACTATAGTTATGTATGACCCGAACATAAACTCAAAGCGAGACAAGGGACAAGCAACCCGGAGAGGCTCCAATTCAACCAATTACATGAACATAACATATAAAACTCAACATAACAATGCGGAAGTCAAATCATACATTATAGCGGAAGTTTGAAAACATAATAACATCTGAACATCTGAATACATAACAAAATTTTGAAGCTGAATACATACTATGTTTGATAAGCCTCTACACACTGATGAGTTGATGAGACAATACCCCAACTAACTCACTAAGTTCTAAAACTGAGAACACTAAATGTAAACTGAAAAAGGGTCCTCAAAGGATGAGGATTCACCAAATCTGGCTGAGGGATGCAAACTCTGAGGATCAGGCTAATGGCGGGGCTGAACCTAAATTTCCGAGCCTGTATCATGAAATGATACAACATAGAGTATGCGTTCAGTACTTGGAATGTATTGAGTATGCAAGATAAGTAAAACAAACAGTTAACATAGATAAGAGTTAATAAGAGTAGGACAACATGATCATAAAGTAAATGTCATAATGTAAACATAAGGTCTTAAGGTTTTCAAACCATTCGTAAACCAGTCATAATCATAATCATAAGAGAATCTTTATAAAACAAAACTTGAGCCAAAGTAACATAAACTTACCCATGATCATGAGGAACAATGGGAGGACTCATCATAACTGACACCATCATGATAGAGCTTACATGATGCCCCAACTATCTCGCTCAAGTGGGTAGAGCCATCCCAGGCTTGCCAGGCAAGGGACGTGCATTATGTGATATCATGGGGATCCATTAACATTTGTATATATGTACCTATGGTGACACATAGTTATGAGACCACGGGGTTTACTTGAACGCCGGGTCTAATCGGTGCTAGACACTTCTCCCAAAAACATCCACATGATGCTAATATCATAATCATAAATCATTCATGAAGTTCATGGCCAATTACATCATAATGTATATGATCATACTTGAAATACATGATTTTCCATGAATAAGGGCCCGTGAGTGAGCCAAGAGTCATAAATCCATAAATCATGAAATCCATGCATACTTGTAAAACATGTATATACTTGATATTCATAAATCCATGATGAATACTTGAAGAGAATTCATACCATAAATCATAAATGATAAATCCTAATTTAGAATTGATAAGATCAAACTCATAATAGAATCATAACTTGACTTTTCATGAAGCATGTATAATCGAGAATAATTTGATTACAATTTGAAACTATAAATTAATAATTAAAATAGTTATAAAATATTCCCATATATCGTAAAACATGATTTGATACATGAAGCGAATTGACCCATAGATAGATCATAGAGAATTTCACAAGAATTGGAATAAAACACATAGATCATGAGACTTGAATCTAGGATTGAAATCCATGGAATTGAGAAGGATTTAAGGCATGAGAGTGAAAGGAACTCTCATTTATAGACTCACTTACCTGGGTAAATCAGATTTACAATTCCTCTTGAAATCCCAAAGGAAAATGGAGAGAAACTGGAGAAATTCTTCAAGTTTGATCTCCATGGAAGAGCTATAAGTTGCATGCATAGAGTGTAAATGCTTAGAATAGGTTTAACACCCTTAAAACTCTGCTAACTAAGCTTAAAATGACGTAGTTTAGGACCTTAGGGATTAGGAATTATAAAAGTACCCTTAATAAAAAGTCTAGAATTTCTGCACTGCCAGTGGCCACGAGGCCTACAACAATTCGTTCCTTGCTCAAATGGGTCGTTACCTTACTCGTGGTTTCGCTCCATTTTCCAGACTCAAGTCTGCCACTACGACTAGACAGGACGAGTCATTACAAGCCACAATGACTCATCGCTTTCGTCTGTTGTCACCACTGCCCACTTCCTAGAAATCCTCCAAATGGAACCATACCATGACTCATTGTCTCATACAATGGGTCGTGCCGTGACTCGTGCTGGCCACCTTGACAAGAACCACCATCACAACGACCCCCTTACCACGACCCTTTTAACAACCAATGGGTCATCCTTAGACCCATTACTCCCAAGTTTACTTTATGCAGACCTTTACCACGAGTGCCTCCAACGGGTCGTTAGACCCACCAATGACCCGTAGTCGTTCTGAGAGAAATCTTAGATTTTTTTGTTATTTTCATTTCAACTTCCTGAGTCTAGTCTTAACCACTTTCGAGGTATTACAATATCTCCCCTTTGAGAAATTCATCCTCTAATGTGTAAGAATATACTGAAAAGCTGGGGAGAATAACTGACATCTCACATACAGAACATTGAACGCTGGAAACTGGTGAAGCGACTGACTCCGGACTAGAATACATAACTGAACTGAATTCATGAATCACATATACATGAATTGACATGAAAGAAACTAGGGTACGTGAGCTGAAAATGAAATTGAATAGATTACTAGGGACGAAACTGGTACCTCAAGCTGAAACTGAGTCGGAAGGGAATAGATGTGTTATTTATCCATCATATTTGCTTTAGCTTCCCACATAACTCTCTCAACATGCTGATTACTCCAGAAGACCTTTATTGAGGCTACTTCTTTATTTCTTAGCTTCTGAACCCGACGATCAAGTATTTTCACCAGAAATTCTTCATAGTTATGGCTATCCTTCACACCTACGCTCTTCACCGGAACAACCAAAGCCGTGTCACCCATGTAGTTCTTCAAAAGCGACACATGAAACACTAGATATACTGAAGCCAATTCCGAGGGCACTCCAACTTATATGCTACCTTGTCAACCCGTCTTACAATCCGATATGGGCCAACATAACGGGGATTGAGTTTCCCTTTCTTTCCGAATCTCATCACTCCCTTCATGGGAGATACCTTCAGTAACACCCAATCATCAACTTCCAACTCAAGTTCTCTCCTTCTCACGTCCACATAGGCTTTTGGAGACTCTAAGCTATTTTCAACCTTTGCTTTATAAGCTGAATCTTCTCCATAGCCTCATGGATTGAATCTGGTCCTATGAACACAGCTTCACTGACTTCGAACCAACCAATAGGTGATCTACATCTCCGCCCATAGAGAGACTCAAATGGAGCAATCTGAATGCTGGAATGATAACTGTTATTATATGCAACCTCAATGAGATGTAAATAATCATTCCAATTAACTTTGAAATCAATCACACATGCCCCCAACATATCTTCAAGAGTCTGAATGGTCTGCTCGTCTTGACCATCTGTTTGTGGGTGAAATGTTGTGCTAAGCTTGACCTGAGTACCAAGTCCCCTCTGAAACGATCTCCAAAACTGGGAGGTAAACTAAGTAACTACATATGATATAATGGACAAGGGCAATCCATACAACTAAACTAACTCCGGAATGTACAATTTGGCATAATCCTCCGCTGAATCGGTAGTTTTAATCGGTAGGAAATGAGCTGGCTTAGTCAACCTATCTACAACCACCCAAATAGAGTCCTACTATCAAAGAGTATGAGGCAACCCTATAATGAAGTCCATATTGATCTCCTCCTACTTCCAAGTAGGCATACTAATATCTTGGAGCACACCTCAAGGTCTTTGATGTTCCACTTTCACCTATTGACAATTCGGACATTTAGCCATAAACTTTGCTATGTCCTTCTTCATTCCATTCCACCAATAGATTTCCTGTAGGTCACAATACATCTTGGTGGCACCTAGATGTAGAGAATATCTGGAACCATGAACCTCATGCAATATTCTCTCCCTCAAGTCATCAACACCTAGTACACACAAACGACCCTAATATCATAGTACCCCATCTCCCCCTTGAGAGAAGACCTCCACCTTCTGATTCTGAACAGATTCCTTCAACTTTACTAAAATAGGATTCTCTTCTTGTCTATCTTTGACCTCGGCCACCAAGGAAGATTCTAATTCATTTTGAACTACGGAACCACCATCCGTCGAGTCAACAAGACGAACTCCTAATCGTGCAAGCCGATGCACATCCTTCACTAACTCTTTCCTCTCCTCATCTAAATGGGTCACACTCTCTGTAGAAAGCCTGCTAAGAGTGTCTTCCATCACATTAGCCTTACCCGAATGATAAAAGGGAACTCATATCATAATCTTTCAAAAGCTCCAACCACCTCCTTTGATGTAGATTTAGATCCTTTTGGGTAAACATGTATTGTAGGCTTTTTTGGTCCGTAAACACATCCATGAACCTTGTACAAAGAGTGTCTCCAATTCTTCAAGGCAAATACTACCGCCACCAACTCGAGGTCTTGAGTGGAATAGTTCTTCTCATGGACCTTCAACTGTCGTAAAGCATAGGATATAACTTTACTGTGTTGCATTAATACACAAACAAGATCGATCCTCGATGCGTCACAACATACCACAAAGCATTGGTACCCTGGGTAGAGTCAACACTGGTGCTGAGGTGAGTCGAGTCATCAACTCTTGGAAGCTCTTCTCACAGGCCTCTAACCATTAAAACTTCACCTTCTTCTGATTCAACTTAGTCAATGGTGTTGTGACGGATTAAAACCCTTTTAACAAACCTCTAGTAGTAACCGGCTAAACCCAAGAAACTCCGGATATCTGAAGGACTAACTGGTTTGGGCCAATTCTTCAAAGCTTCTATATTTTGAGAGTCCACTTGTACAACCTCAGTTGACACCATATGACCCAAAAATGCCACAGAGTTTAACCAAAACTCACACTTGCTCAACTTAGCATACAACTGGAGATTCTTAAGAGTCTGTAGCACCACCCTCAAATGAGCGACATGCTCCTCTTTGCTCTGATAGTATATGAGAATATCATCTATGAACACAATCACGAACATATCCAAATATGGCTTGAACACCCTGTTCATCAAATCCATAAAAGCTGTAGGAGAATTCGTTAGTACAAAAGACATAAGTACAAACTCATAGTGTCCATACCGAGTCCTGAAGGCTATTTTCGGAATGTCACTCTCCAGAACCCTGAGCTGATGATACCCAGATCTGAGGTCTATCTTTGAGAAGAACTTAGCACCCTGAAGCTGGTCAAACAAATCAACAATCCTGGGGAGAGGATACATGTTCTTAATGGTGACCTTATTCAATTGTAGATAGTCAATGCACATCCAAAGGGAACCATCTTTTTTTTGGACGAAGAGAACTAGTGCACCCCACGGGGATTTGCTAGTTCTCATGACAGCCATTTCTAAGAGATCCTTCAACTCTTTTCGCTCAGCTGGAGCCATTCTGTAAGGAGGAATAGATATAGGCTGAGTATCAAGAAGAAGGTCAATACCAAAATCAATCTCCCGCTCAAGGGGAATTCCCGGTAAATCATTTGAAAACACTTTAGGATATTCACACACTATAGGAACTGACTGGATAGTAAGGGTTTCAGACGTGGCATCCTTAACCCTAAATAAATGGTACATGCTACCCTTAGAAATCATCTTTCTGGCCTTAAGGTAGGAAATGAAGTGACCTACAGGCACAACTGAACTACCTTTCCACTCTAGGACTGGCTCTCCCGGAAACCAAAACTCTACCACACGGGTTCTATATTTTACTAAAGCATAACATGCGTGTAACCAATCAACGCCAAAGATAACAATAAAATCTGTCATGGCTAGCTCTACTAAACCTGCTGAGGTGACTTTCTGAAGGACTGTGACAGGGCAGTTTCTATATACCCGTTGTGCTATAAATGAATCACCGATTGGTGTAGAAACTGAGAAGGCTTCTGATAGGATTTTGGGACTAACTCCGAAACTACTAAAAACATAGGGTGTTAGAAAGGATATAGTATCCCCTGGATCTAACAATGCATATACATCAAAGTGGAATACTCGTAACATATCGGTGACCACATCTGGTGAAGTTGCCTGCTCCTGTCAGGATGCAAGGCATAAAACCTATTCTGGCGCCGTCCACCACCTACACTGGTTGATGCACCCTGCTGAGCTGGGGATACTGCTGAACTGGTAGCATAAGCACGACCTCTACTATCATCCTGTCTAGTTAAAGGTTACTCCCGATGCACGTGGCCAGATCTACCACACCCAAAGTAGATATCTGATCCCATCAATCACTCTCCCATATAACTCTTGCCACACTTTCTACAGGCCGGAAAGGTACGCTTTATCTGCATGATCCTCTAGCCCCTCTTACCTGAGGCTCTACTACTCTGATCACCTCGCGGTCTAGATGGGGCACTGACCGATGATAGCACTGGACTAATGACCTCTGATGAGACTGCTAGTGATGTCTACCTCCTGATCTCTGCTAAGAGAACAATAATTGTTTGTCCTAGCCCTCTTGGCCTCCCTCTCTCTCTCTCTAATGCACGGCCTCCATCTGCTGAGCATACAAAACTATCATGACCCGAACATAGGCTCGAATCGAGACACGGGACAAGGAGCATCGAGAGACTCCAAATCTACCCATGGCATGAACATACATCTAACTCAATCAATAAAAGAAGAAGATTTATCATAATACATTTAGCGGAAGTCTAAACATAACAAAACATCAAAACTAGAATTCACATCATACATGACAAGATGATTACTATGTACAGTCTGAAATCCTGTAACATATCCAATGGGTTGATAGGACAACACTCCCAACTGACTCGACAAGTTTGAAACTGAAAAAAAGACATAACAACCACGAATATTGAATGTCCTCGGAAGATGAGGACTCACCAATGCTAGCTGAACAGGTCTGAATGGGAAAGCAGTGACTAAGGATGCTGCTGAGAAAGATCTCTTCGACCTGTATCATGAGACGATACAACATAGAGTATGCGGTCAGTATGTGGAATGTACCAAGTATGCAAGTAAGTAAAACAGACATTTAAAATACATAAATGTACATAAGAGTAGTACAACGTGATCTTAACACAAATATCGTAATGCAAACATAAGGCTCAAGGTTTTCAAAACATTCGCAAATCATTTATAATCATACTCACGAGAGGAAAACTTTATTAAACATGAATTGATCCAAATTATATAATCATAATCATACATAAATCATGAGGAACAGTGGGAGATTCTTATAATTGACATACCCCATATGAGCACACATGGAGCCTGACTTGTAAGCCCCTAGTCGGGAGGGCGTTCGTACCTTGCCAAGGGCAGAACCATGAAAGAGGTGTGATATCACAAAAAGGGCCCATTTGGGCAAAAGGGGACGGTAACATAGAGGTCCCATCGTGGCTACGTTGGAGGTAGTTCTGAGACTCAGGGCATGCTTGGACCTCGAGTTCACTCGGTATTAAATACAAGTCCCAAAACATATATAGTGCTCATAGGATAATATACATGAGATTCATAGGGTAGTTAAAATCATGATAATCATAAGCATGCTTGAAATACGTGAACTAGCCATGAAAGTAAGGCCCATGAGTCGCCATAATCATAAATTGATAAAACGCGAAGTTCATGCATACTAGTAAAACATATATATACTTGATATTCATAAGTTCATGATGATCATTTGAGAGAAATTATATCATAAGTCATAAATCATAATGGGTTGATGAACATCAAAATCAAAGTAGAATCATAACTTGGTTTATCATGAAACATACATAATTGGGTTGTAGAAAATTTAAATCCATATAATTGAAATAGTTGTAAAATCTTCCCATGTTTCATAGAATATGAATTGATACATGAAGGAGATTAAAACATAGATAGATCATAAGGATTTCATAAGAATTGGGATAAAACCCGATAGAATTATCAATAGAATTTCATGAATTAGGGAGAGATTGGGCATGAGTGTGAAAAAATTTACCCATTCATAACCCTACATACCAGAGATAATCTGATTCTATAACTCCTCTAATTTCCCAAGGAAGAATTGTGAAGAACTTGGAAGAAATTAAGCTTGATCACCTCTCTAGACTTCTAAGTTGCATGCTTGAATAGGAATAGCCTAGAATGAACTTACCCCTCTTAAAACTCACTATTCATCACTTAAAATGACGTTGTTTAGACCTTATGATCATAGGAATTACGGATTATCCCTTACTAAATTCGCAGAGGAAAACAGACTGCCAGTCCCAATGAGGGACTGGACGAGTCGTTACCTTTGACCACGGGCCGTCGCCTCAATCGTTGAGTACACTACCAAAGCTTCACCTGGAACTTACCACAGGCAAAATCACGAATCGTTACTGGTGACCACGATTCGTGGTCACCACTCGTTAACTCCACTGCCCAAAACATAATTGGGCTCACCACGGGGCACACCACGACTCATGGTGCACCCAATGAGTTGTGGTAACCTACCTGTTAAGTGCATTGCCCAAGTCCTCCTACCTGAACCTCCTCCCTGACCATGACTGACTCAGTGAGTCGTGGGGCTGACCAGGAATCCTGGTCATGTATGTTGGCACTCAAAACTAGGAATTTCCAGCTCTAGTCATACTCCTCACCATGATTCACTTAACGACTCATGGTCAACCTGACGAGTGAGATAACGACTCGTTCTGTGACCTGATGTATAAAATCCTATTTTTTCTCTATTTCAACTCTCGAGTCTGATCTTAGGGCTTTTGGGGTATAAAAATATCTCCCCCTTCGGAATGTTTTTCCTTAAATGTTGAACATCATACAAAAAAGCAGAGAAATGCAATCATCATACTCGAATACTGATCATATAAGCTGAAAACTGACGGAATGACTAACTCTAATTCATACTACATGACTGAACTGAATTCCCAAACAACACATACATCCATTTATATGAAAGAAACTAAGGTACCTGAGCTAAACATGAAACTGAATTGAGTGTTATGGAGGAAAATGACACCTTAAGCTGAAACTAAGCCGGAATAGAATAAATGCGGGTATTTAGTCATCATATCTGCCTCGGCTCCCCATGTAGCTCTCTCAATTCCTCCATAAAACCCTAACTTAAACTACTTCTTGTTCCTTAACCTTCGAACCTGATGATCCAATATTTTCCACTGGAACCTCTTCATAACTAAGGTTGTCTTTCTCACCGACGCATTCTACTAGAATAACTAGAGTTGGATCACCCAAAACACTTCTTTAATAGAAATATATGGAAAATTAGATGGACTAAAGCTAATTCTGAGGGAAATGCCAGCTCATATTCTACCTTGCCAACCCGTTGCACAAAATGGTAGGGGCCAACATAACGGGGACTGAGTTTTCCTTTCTTTCTGAATCTCATAAATCCCTTCATCGGAGACACCTTTAGAAACACCCAATGATTGACCTCGAACTCAAGTTCTCTCCTCCTTACATCAGCATAGGACTTTTGGTGACTTTGAGTTTTTTTCAACCTATCCCATATGAGTTTGTTACATCCCATAAATTCACGACATGTAGATGGCCTATTCGCATGTTGGTTAAGAGTTTTTAAATGCCATACATGCTAGGAAAAGGCCCGGGGAAAGACCAGATAAGTGACACGTTGAACCATCGCAAGAGAAGGATGGCAGACCCCCTCCGCGATGGTAGAGTGTCACGGAGGCTCATCTCCGCGATACACAGCGTGACACGAAGGCTAGGCTCCGCGATACACAGCGTGTCATGGAGGTGAGGTGCAGCCCCAAGTATAAAAGCCTCCAAACTTTGGTTTTTGCTTAAATTAACTTATAATT
>JACEIK010006528.1:0-14952 GCA_018107945.1 Datura stramonium
TTCTTCAAGAATTTCTCCTCCAATGCCTTCCATAGCTTACTTGCACCATGAATCCCCATCTAGTAGAGTCCTTCTAGGTGTGAATGGCACCACATCTTTAACAGGGAGACTACAGGATGTTAGGAATTACCTCCCTTCTTTCATACTCTAGATCATGTGATAGAGTTTAACTCTATAAATAATTTCTCCTAACATGTTATTCACATATTTCAGATCATCCCTCCCAAGCATACCACAAGTCAAAGGAACACTTCTCGTGCTGAGATTCCACCAGAAACAATGCAACCAATCCGCCTCCACAAATTAGGATGCATACTAGAAAAGGGGCATGCTCAACAGTCTATGATGCAAGTGTCAGAGCTCAAAATGCGCCTACTGGTAATGTGAGAGTTCCAGAAGCACCTTCCCCTCATCCTCCCAGCACAGGTACTTCAAAGGTAAAGTTTAGAGAGGCTATCTATGTCACGCCTAGAGCCTACATCCTGGGCGTGGCCGACTGTAATATCCCAAGAGTGCCTAAGATTAGACCTAGTATTTAAAAATGGGAGTTGGCTGAAATTGGAAACAATCCCATAGAATGGATGACCCAACGGATCGTTGGTCCAACCAACGACCCGTAGGAAGTAGTCATGGGAAGGTTGGCCTGGTAACAGCTGGTAGTGACGAGCAAAATAATGACTCGTTGTTCGTTACAATGAGTCATTATGGGGAGTCGTGGTGAGGATTGGTCCTAAGCCTAAAGGGATGTAACGGGTCATCCCACGACCCTTCGTGAGGAGTAATGAGTCGTGGTCACCAGTCATGGGAAGAAATGTCAATATTTTCCATTCTATATAACAGAAGAAAACCACGACTCGTTGGAGGAAGTAACAAGTTGTGGTGAGGCTTGTGGGAAGGACTGGTTCAGAATTGGAAGGGGGAAACCACGGATGTCACAACAGATCATTGATGTGAAGAACGACTCATCCTGTCGAGTCGTGGGAAGGGAATCTAAAAGTATGAAAGGGGTAGTGAATCCAACGGCTCGATACCACGAGTCGTGGTACTATGTAACGACTCGTGGGACTGTCCGTTGGTCCACCCAATGTAGAATTTTCAAGGTTTTTATTAAGGGCATTTTCATCACTCCTAAGTCCTAAGGTCCTAAACTGCATCGTTTAAGGATCAAAAGTCAGTGTTTATTGAGGGTAAACCCACCTTAGGCTTATTCATTTTCGTGTATGCAATGTTAAGGGATTAAGGAGGTGATCAAGCTTGTCCTTCAAGGTTTTCTTCAAATTTTTCATTGGGCTTTCAAGGAGTGGTGAGATTTGATTTTCCTCAGGTATGTAGGGTTATGAATAGGCGAATCCTTTTACACCCATGCCCAATCCCTTTCAATTCATGAAATTTTCTATCTAATTTCTATGGGTTTTTTATCCAATGCATGAAATTTTGATCTCTCTACCTTGGCTTAATCTAAATGAGTTACTATTATTGAATTACGAATTATGAGAAAGTTTTATGTTATTTTTCATTAAAAATCATGTTCCAAGTTTTACAAATTAAAATACCCATTTATGAAAAGTTCATGAAAGTCAAGGTTTATGATGAATGTTCATGTATGATGTATTATTGATTATGAAAAGCATGTTTTCAAGTTACCCATGTTTATAATTATATTTTCCAATGAATTGAGTATTTTCAAGCATGGTAAAGTATTGGGCAATGCTCACATGTTCAAGGATTATTTACAATTTATGAAATGGATCTCATGAAATTTATTGATTGATGATGTTGGCCGACTAAAGGGCCCTTGTTCCTGGCTAATCATGTATTTAATGGGGATCAATGATGATAATGTTTATTTGGCCATGAATCACAATAAATAATGTTATTGATATACACACGAGCCTAATGTGCATGTTTTTGGGAGCAGTGTCTAGCACCTAGCAACCCTTCATTTAAAGGACTACGCCGGTGTCTCATAACTATGTGCCACCATAGGTTTATATTGATACATTACAATGTTAGTGATCCCCTCTTTCGTGATATCACATAATACAAGTCCCTCGCCTGGCAAGCCAGGGGCAACTCTGCCCACTTGAGTGAGATAGTCGGGACATCATGTAAGGCTCTATCATAATGGTGTCGGTTATGAAGAGTCCTCCCATTGTTCTACATGTTTTATGCATTGTTATATTTATGTTATTTGGCTTAAGTGATGGTTTCATGAAGTTTCTCTTATGACTATGATATGAATGGTTGATGAATGATTTGAAAACCTTGATCCTTATGTTATCTTATGATATTTATGATACAAGCATGTTGTTGGACTCTTATGATAATTTACGAGCTTTTATGTATTTTCAAATATCTGTTTTACTTACCTTGCATACTCGGTACATTCCACCTATTGACCACATACTCTATGCTGTATCGTTTTATGATACAAGCTCCGATCTTCAGATCACAGCACTGTCAGTAGTCCATCTTAGAGTTTAGCATCCAGCTTTTTGGTGAGTCCTCATTCTTCAAGGACCATATGTTTTATATGTTGATGTTTCTTTTAGTTTTTAGTTTTGCCGGGTTAGTTGTGGATGTTGTCCCATCAACCCATCTGATACGATAGAGGCTTTCAGACTATATGTAGTACTCAACTGTTATGTATGTAGTAAGTTCCGCTTATCATGTTAAGTTATGATTATGCTTCCACTATATCATTATGTTAAGTATTCCTCTTTAATAATATGGAGTTAAATGAATGTTCATGCCATGGGTCGACTTGGAGTCTCTCGGGGCTCCTTGTCCCTGTTACGATCAGAGTCTATGTTCGGGTCGTGACAAACTTGGCATTAGAGCAATAGGTTTGAAGTGTCCTAGGGTGTTTCAAAGCCACATTAAGTAGAATCTTTCTAATAGGTGTGAATCGCGCCACAGTTATGACGAAGAGGCTATGAGACATTTAGGAAATGTTCCCTTCTTTCATGATCCATGTCGTGCGATAAAATGTCTCTCTATCCTTCTAATTCATGCTATTCGCGATTGCAGATTTATGGCTCCCCGAAGAATGAATGGTAGGAGGAATGGAAATGGAGATGGCCATGAGGATGGCAATGAGAATGGGCACCAGCAAGCCCCAACCAGTTCAGGATCACTAGGCACCAGAGCCAGTTGCTCATGCTGAGTTTCGAGCAGCTATTCAGATGCTCGCGCAGGCCTTGACCACTTAGGTCAATTAGCAGGAAGTTGCACATGTTCCGCAAAATGGCAATGCAGTGGCGGCTCGAATCAGGGATTTCCTGAGAATGAACCCGCCAGAGTTCCTCGGGTCAAAAGTAGATGAGGACCCGCATGAGTTCATAGATAAGATTCTGAAGATCACCTGAGTCATGGGGGTGAATGGAGTTGAGTATTTGGAGTTGGCCTCGTACCAGTTGAAAGGGGTCGCGCACATCGGATTTTGCCAATGGAAAGATAGAAGGACCGCCGGAGTAGGCCCGGTCATTTGGGAGGAGTTCCATGTTGCATTCTTGGATCAGTGTAGACGCACTTAGTAGACTCTCTATGGAAAGTGTGTCCCATGTGGGTGAAGGGAAATAGGAGCTGGTGATGGATATGCATTGACTCGCAAGGTAGGGAATTAGGTTGGTTGACTCGACCGCTGGTGGTGTTGTTGTTCAGAACGGATCAGAATCGTTCTTGGTGACTGATGTAAAAACTAGACAAGATGAGGACCCAATTTTGGTAAAGTTGAAGGAAACCGTTCAAAATCAGAAGGTAGAGGTATTCTCCAAAGGGGGATATGGGGTGCTTCGGTACCAGGGTCGCCTATATGTTCCAGATGTTAACGGTTTGAGGAGCTGGATGTTGCATGAGGCTCATCGATTCAGGTATTCTATCCATCCAGGTGCCACAAAAATGTACCATGACTTACGAAAAATCTACTGGTGGAATGACATGAATAAGGACATAGAAAAATTTGTGGCTAAGTGTCCAAATTGTCAACAAGTGAAAGTCGATCATCAGAGACCGTGAAGTGTGTTTTAGGACATCAGTATTCCGACATGGAAGTGGGAAGAAATTAATATGGATTTCATCAAAGGTTTACCTCGTACTCGCCGACAGTATGACTCCATTTGTGTTGTGGTAGATAGGTTGACCAAGGTCGCCCACTTTCTACCAATCAAAACCACGGATTCGATAGAAGATTATGCCAAACTATATATCCGAGAGCTAGTTCGATTGCATGGAGTGCCCTTATCCATCATTTCATACAGGGGTACCCAATTTACCTCTCAATTTTGGAAGTCGTTTCAACAAGGGCTTGGTACTCAAGTTAAGCTCATCACAACATTTCACCCGCAAACAGATGGCCAAGAGGAGCAAACAATTTAGACTCTCGAGGAGATGTTAAGAGCATGTGTAATTGAGTTCAAATAAAGTTGGGATGATCATTTGCCTCTTATCGCGTTTGCATACAATAACAACTATCATTCCAGCATCTAGATGGTTCCATTTGAGGCTATCTATGGGCAGAGATGTTGATCGCCCATTGGTTGGTTTGAGGTTGGTGAAGCAGCGATTGTAGGACCAAATTTAGTTTATGAGGCTATGGAGAAGATTCAATTGATAAGGGACAGGCTGAAAACCGCCCAAAGTCACCAAAAGTCCTATGCCAACGTGAGAAGGAGAGAATTAGAATTTGAAGTTTATGATTGGGTGTTTCTGAAGGTATCTCCCATGAAGGGGGTGATGCGGTTTGGAAAAAAAGGAAAACTCAGCCCCCGTTATGTTGGCCCCTACCGGATTGTGAAATAGGTTGGCAAGGTGGCATACGAATTAGCGTTTCCCTTAGAATTAGCACCTGTGCATCCCGTCTTTCATGTGTCGCTCCTAAAGAAGTGTTTGGGTGATCCAACTCTAGTTGTCCCGGTGGACAGTATTGGTGTGAGAGACAACCTTAGTTTTGAGGAGGTCCCGGTGGAAATATTGGATCATCTGGGTTCGAAGGCTAAGGAACAAAGAAGTAGCTTCAGTTAAAGTGTTATGGAGGAGTCAGCATGTTGAGGGAGCTACGTGGGAAGCTGAAGCGGATATGATGGCTAGATACCCACATTTATTCTCTACCGGCTCAGTTCCAGCTTGAGGTATCAATTTTTGCTCTAAAATTCTATTCAGTTTTCATGTTCAGTTCATGTGTTCAAGTTTCTTTTATGTATATGGATGTGTATATGAATCATGAATTCAGTTCAACTATGTAGTTTGAAACGGAGATAGTCATTCCGTCAGTTTTCGGTTGATCCGTATTTGAATATGATGATTGCATTTCTCCGTTTTCTGTATGTTTCCCCATTCGAGGACGAATGTTCCCAAGGGGGAGTATTGTAATATCTCGGAAGTGCCTAAGATTAGACCCGGAATTTAATTATGGGAGTTGGCTGAAATTGGGAAAAGTCCCATAGAACGGACGACCTAATGGATCACTGGTCCAACTAATGACCAGTGGGAAGTAGCATGGGAAGGTTGGCCTGGTAATAGCTAGTAGTAAAGAGCGAAGTAACGACTCATTGTTTGTTACAACGAGTCATTGTGGGGAGTCGTGATGAGGACTGGTCCTAAGCCTAAAGGGAAGTAACGGGTCGTCCCACGACCAGTCGTGAGGAGTAACGGGTCGTGGTCACCAGTCTTGGGAAGAAATATCAATATTCTCTAGTCAACATAATAGAAGCAAACCACAACTCGTTGGAGGAAGTAATGAGTCGTGGTGAGGCTCGTGGGAAGGACTGGTACAAAACTGGAAGGGGGAAACCACAGACCTCACAATAGATCATTGCTGGGAAGAACGACTCGTCCTGTCGAGTCGTGGGAAGGGAATCTGAAAGTATGAAAGGGGCAGTGAATCCTACGGCTCGATACCACGAGTCATGGTACCATGTAACAACTCATGTGACCGTCTGTTGGTCCACCTAGTGTAGAATTTTCAAGGTCTTCATTAAATGCATTTTCATCATTCCTAAGTCCTAGGGTCCTAAACTATGTCATTTAAGGCTCGAAAGTCACCGTTTATTAAGGGTGAAACCCACCCTAGGCTTATTCATTTTCATGAATGCAAAGTTAAGGGATTGAGGAGGTGATCAAGCTTGTTCTTCAAGGTTTTCTTCAAATTCTCCGTTGGGCTTTCCATTGTTATGTTTATGTTATTTGGCTCAAGTGATGATTTAATGAAATTTCTCTTATGACTATGATAATGAATGGTTTACAAACGATTTGAAACCTTGAGCCTTATGTTATCTTATGATATTTATGATACAAGCATGTTTTCCAACTCTTATGATCATTTATGAGCTTTTATGTATTTTTAAGTGTCCGTTTTACTTACCTTGCATACTCGGTATATTTCACGTACTGACCGCATACTCTATGCTGTATCGTTTTATGATACAGGCTCCGATCTTCAGATCCATAACCGTCAGTAGTCCATCTAATAATTTAGCATCCAGCTTCATGGTGAGTCATCATTCTCCAAGGACCATATGTTTCAGATGTTGATGTTTCTTTTAGTTTTCAGTTTTCCAGGGTTAGCTGGGGATGTTGTCCCATCAACCCATTTGATACGATAGAGACTTTCAGACTATATGTAGTACTCAACTGTTATGTATGTAGTACATTCCGCTTATCATGTTATGTTATGATTATGCTTCCATTATATCATTATGTTAAGTATTTCTCTTTAATGATATGGAGTTAGATGAATGTTCATACCATGGGTCGATTTGGAGTCTCTTGGGGCTCCTTGTCCCGTGTTACGATCTAGGTCTACGTTCGAATTGTGATACCGACACTCAGACTACTTAGTGATCCAAGCGAACCGTTAGACTAGCTTGCTACTAGCTGAGATCTTAAGAAACTAATGCAGAAGCTAAAACTATGTGAGCTCAATATAATAAAATTAAATTTATTAACTGAAATTGAAAACTATGTGAAAAGGTAGCATTTATGACTCAACTCTAACTAATCTATGAAGCCTGTAATGTCTGAAGATAGGTGCTGGGACAAAGCTCCACAACTACCTTAAGATCTACTATAAATAATACCAAAACTGAAGTATGACTAGGACTCCCTAAAAGTGGAGGCCTCACCAAAATCTGAATGAAGTGCAATACAAGAAAATTAAAGACAGATAAAGGATAACTAACTAGATATAAAAATGATTGAAATTAGCAATCCTTGTGAAAGCACAAGGACCTCCAATTCACAAATCAAGTAGCACCTAGCTCTTAGAGATACCTCAAGGGAGATGATCTACCTTTGAAACCCTTCATTCTATACAGATAACAATCAATGGCTTTAGACAAGCTCTTTCTACACTGAAAATAACATATTCAATTCAAAGTCATCAAAATCTCCCATTCAAATTAAATGAACAACTATTTATACTAATTGAAGAAAAGGGAAAGCTATTATAAGTATGCCCTTAATTAGTAAGGGCCTTATTTGGGTGGTCTTTCGTTTCATAAAATTCAAGAATGGCCAATTGCACATGCAACTATTTTCTTTACTATCTTGGTCATCTTCATTCCTTTGGCTATCTTGTGCTCTTTTGTCCACCCAAGCTATGATTCAAACATGGAGCCCTTTAGATTGCATCATTCTCCCCTTCTTGAAAGGGATTCATCATCGAATCTAAACTTTGCAAAGCATAGAGAAGACAAACAACAACAAAGGAACTCATAGAAAGAGGGTTAGCACAAGTGTAACTAAACCTACCAACATGCTTAAGATGCTAAAACATGTGATTTACCAAAATATAAACTATTTGCACGAAAAAAAAGTTTCCACATGAGGCACTAAGTAACTTGGAAAGGACAAGATAGTATGGTGAAAAACACACACACATTAAAAGGGACACCGGGGTAAAAAATAAAGGTTATCCAACCATCTTTGTCAAGAGAAAACAAGTTCATCAAGTCAAACTTTGTGGATTCCCTGGTGAGCACCCGAATCACCTCTTCGTGATTGATGATTGTACCTATTGAAGACACAAAATCAAAGCAAGCAAACACGTTAAGTTAGTGAAAAGAACTCACAATCACTCAATGTATGATCACCTTTATATGCCTCGCAATTGTCATGGCTAAGGATTGTAGCTTGTATAATCCATTGAGTTATAAGTGTCCAATCTTTACTTGAGGTCAATAATGGATTTTTATTTACTCAATGAAGAAGGAACACGCTAACGGAATGAAATCAAGAAGTTTTAACGAGAAAAAAAATCAATTTTGAGTAACAAAAAGTAGAATGAATAACGTGCTATTAACTAGTTTTAGGGAATTAATGAGATGAAAAATTGGCGAAGAACTAATTAACAAGTAATTAAAAGTGTTAATTAGTGGAGAAAGTGGAAGAAATTTGAGTTTGAAAGAACTATGATGTTTGGGAAATTTTGGGGTCCAAAAAGTCCCAACATTTAGAAAAATTTTGGTTAAAAAGTTAAAAAAAAGATGCAATTTTAGCCTCGGAAATTGGCCTTCACGTGCTTGCTGGGTGACTGGGTATTTTTTATTTTTTATTTTTGTAAAATCTGAATTTATTTTTCTTAAATTTGGATTTTTTTTGATAAAAATTTTCACTTGGGGACCCAACAAATATTTTGGCCAAAACTTAAAGAGGTGGAATGGATCAAATGTACCTTTTGCTCTTCTTCTGCAATATGAACATATGAAGAGCATCAAAAACACCAACAACAAACTTTATTTCAAATAAACTCCAAATCACCTCAAATTTTAGGATTTTATTCCCTTGGATATAAAGAACTAATCTCAATCAATAACCTCTATTCAACCACAATCAATAAGACCCACTTGCAATTTTCATAAAGTCTTCAAACCTTCAAAGTCTTTAATGGTAGAAGCTTCTCTACAACTACAAATCATTTAAAGCTTAATGATTATGTTACCCTTGATGTAGAGGATAAACCCCAATCAATATTAAGCAAAAAATCAAGCTCCACTAATAAAACTCAGTTGTGAATTTCTTCAGGTTTTCAAAGCTTCAAGTCTTCAATGGTAGATTGATATCCAAAACTCAAATTTCAGAAAACCTAAGATCTAGACTCAAGAAACACAAGGAAACAAGAATCTAGTATAAAAAAACAAATTAAGCAAAAAAAAAAAAAGATTACTTGATTTTTTTTTGAATTTTGAAGGAATTTTAGGATTTTTAAATTTTTTTGATTTAATACCTAAATTCAAAGATTAGGATTGTGAGAACAACAATAATCCCTAGCTCTAGATACCAAATGATACAAGAAAATTAAAGAAAGATAAAGGATAACTAACTAGACATAAAAATAATTGAAATTAACAACCCTTGTGAAAGCACAAGGACTTCTAATTCACAAATCAAGTAGCATCTATCTCTTAGAAAGACCTCAAGGGAGATGATCTACCCTGGCAACCCTTCTTTATACACAAATAACAATCTATAGCTTTAGAAAAGATGTCTCTACACTTAAAATAACATACTGAATTCAAAGTCACCAAAATCTCCTTTCCAAATTAAATGAACACCTATTTATACTAGCTAAAGAAAAGGGGAGACTATTACAAATAGGCCCTTAACGAGTAAAGGCCTTTTTTGGATGGTATTCCTTTTCCTTGAAATTCAAGAATGACTAATTGCACATGTAGTCGTTTTCTTCACTTTCTTGGCCATCTTCATTCCTTTGGTCATCTCGTGCTCCTTCATCTACCAAATCTTTGTTTCAAACATGGAGAGGATTTCATTATTCTCCCTTTTTGAAAAGGATTCATCCTCGAATATAAACCTGAAAAAGCATAGAGAAGACAAACAAAAACAAAGGACCTCATAGAATGAGGGTTAGCACAAGTGCAACTAAACCTACCAACACGCCAAGGATGCGGAAACGTGTGATATAGGGAAACATCAACTATTTGCACAAAGAAAAAGTTTCCACATGAGGCACAAAGAACTTGGGAAGGCCAAGATGGTATGGTGAAAAACAAAAAAAAATTCAAAGGGCTACCAAGGTCAAAAGGAAATGTTATCCAACCATCTTTTTCAAGAGAAACCAAGTTCATCAAGTCAAACTTAGTGGGTTTCCCGGTGAGCACCCCAATCACCTCTTCGTAATTGGCCATTGTACCTATTGAAGATACAAAATCAAAGTAGAAACATGTTAAGTTAGTGAAAATAACTCACAATAACTCAATAGATACTAACCTTTATGTGCCTCATAATTTCCACAACCAAGAATTGTAGCTTGTGTAGTCCGTTGAGTTACAAGTGTCCAATCTTTACTTAAGGTTAAGAATGGATTCTTGTTGAATTGATGAAAAAGGTCAAGCTAAAAAAATGGAATCAAGAAGTTTCAATGAGAATAAATAAGAAAGATTCTGAAAGAAGAAGCATGAAAAAAATCGGACTAAAAAAAACTAAGTAACAAAAAGTAGAATGAATTACGTGATGTTAACTAGTTTTGGGGAATTCATGATATGAAAAATGGTGAAGAACTAATTAAAAAGCAATTAAAAGTGTTAATTAGTGGAGAANTGGAAGAAATTTGAGTTTAGAAGAAGAACTATGATGTTTGGGCACTTAAAATATTTTGGGGTCCAAAAAGTCCTAACACTTATAAAAATTTTGGCTAAAAAGTTAAAAAAATGCAATTTTAGATTTAAAATTGGCCTTCATGCACTTGCTGGGCGAGTGGGGAATTTTTTTCAATTTTTTTTTGGTTAAATATGAATTCCTTTTTCCTTTTTCTCTTGTCCTTTTTTCTAAATTCAGAATTTTTTCAAAATAAAATTTTTCACTCATTGACCCAACAAACAGTTTTCGCCAAAAATTAAAGAGGTGTAATGAATCAAATGTACCTTTTGGTCTTTTTCTCCAATATGAAGATATGAAGAACCCCAAGAAAAAACCTATTTCAACTCAAATCCAAATTGCCTCAAATTTTAGGAATATCTTTCCTTGGATATGTGTAATGCCCCAAAAACTCAAAATCTAATTTCGGGAGTTAAATCAGAAAATTCAGAAAAGCTGCAGAAATGCTTCAAACGACCCACCTAATGAGTCGTTATGAGACCCAATGACTCATAAGGTCAGTCGTGAGAAGAAAGAGTAAGTTTTGAAAATGAGAAGCAGTGCACCCAACGAGGGACATCACGAGTCGTGGTCACTGACCACGACCCATTAATTCACTTGTGGTCAGGCCTAAGTTGGGAATTTTTTTAGTTGACCAGTGTACTTGACGAGTGGGTGAAACGAGTCGTCACCTGTGGCAACGACTCATTAAGTGACTTGTTACCTAGTCTAGAGTTAAATCTTCAGCACTGAACCAATCTGGTCCACGACTGGTGACCACTAACCACGACTTGTTAGGTCTCTCGTGGAGACCTACTGAGAATCCTAGGCAGTGTACCTGATGGGAGTGGCCACAAGTCGTGGTTAGTCACCACGACCCGTTAGGTCACCCATTAGGGGCACTTGACAATATTTCCTAGTGATTTCTAAGGGCCATTTAGTAATTTTCTATTCGCCTAAGCTTTAAACTACGACATTTTGTACGTAAAATCAGACTTATTAGAGGTTGGGACAGTTCCTCCCCTCATTCTCACATTTATTCTAAGAAAACTATCGAAGAGTTCCTCAAGAAAACTCTCAAGCAAGCTTAGGGTTGTCCTCTATTGAAGCAGTTCAAGTTCTCTTCTCCGGGAGAATATTAGTCAGGTATATGGAAATTCAACAAGGGAATTGTCCTTCTCTTGTGTTCTCTAAAATCCCCCCATAACTTCCTTAAGAGTTTTAGCACTGAGCTTTCGAATACGAATGAATTCCATGTTATTTTTCGTTAATTTCTCCTGGAATAATATCCATGTTGGTTGTTCATATTATCTTCATCAGTTCCTAATTAAATTGTCAATGTTCGTACAAAAGTGAATTTAAGCCCTAACATTCGAGTAATGATTTTGCGTATTAAATTTCATCTAGTGAATGAAGAATGTTTTGGGCTGAATCTTCTATAAATTCTTTCTATATATTTGTTGAGCAATTATTTCATTGATAAGAATGAGTTTAGCCTTGTCGGATGAGATTTCTTTAATTCTTGAATTTTTGCCATATTATGAAATTCCCGTGTTGTTGGAATGAGTTGAGTTCTCTATTAGTTTCTTTGTAGTTCAGTTCAGTTATTATGTTGAATCTTTTAAAAATCTTTCAGAAAAGTGTCAACTGATCAGTTTAACTTCAATCTTATTCTGAGGTGTCAGTGGTGCCTCTCAGTTATCAAAATCAGACTCAGATTATAGTTTTTGGTCCATTAGGAAGTCATGACATTCTAGCATATAGCTCTGACCATCCCCAGGATCCCAGTTCAGTTACAACTTGTTCTTAGACGGTTACGACACTTCTAGACAAGCAACTTTGACCAGTCTAGAACCCAGTTTTTCAGAATCTGATCTGATAAGAATCTCAGGATACATGCAGTTATACGTCCCTGACTAGTCTTGGACCCCAGTTTCGAGCTATCAACTTAGTAGTTCAGTTTATTTTCCAGTGGGAGTAGAACTTAGCACCAAGCGTGCCGGGGTTCCAGCGCACCCAGGTTCCCAGAACTACGTTTCCAATGTAGGTTATAGTATTACTTGGCTTGATTGGCCCCAAACTTTTGAGATCACTCAGTTTATGCCTTTATACGTTTGCAAGGCATATTGAGTCCTACCAGTGGAGTGTATACATAATACTCCATGTTTAGCTCACGTGGTTATATGTTGGTTATCGACTCTCCCACTAGTCAGTTCAGTTTACTCCCAGAATTCTCAATTCAGATAAGTTTAGTGCAGTATCTCAAACTCTGTATCTCAGACTTAGGACATGTTTATGACCATCAGTCAAGGTCATATTTGACCATATCAGTTGTACACTTGTTGTATCAGTTTTCAGCATTTCAGTTGGTCATTTCATCTTGTATCAATTTAGTTACTAGTTCTGTCATATTATTCATGTTTCTCTCAGTTACTCAGTACATTCAAAGTACTGACGCATGCTTTTGTGCTGTATCATTTCATGATACAGCTGCAGGTTCTCAAACTCAGCACCTCTAGCCGCCGCAATTCAAATCCTCCACCTCAGCAGTGAAGTGTGAGTCCTCATCATTCGAGGGCATTATTTCTTTCTTTCAGTCTTTTTTAGTTTCAGTTAGACTTAGAGTTAGCTGGGGGCTTGTCCCAGCAACTCCTCTATTAGATGGCTTTCAGACATACATGATTTTCAGATTTATCAATATTATCCAAATGTTTTGAACTTTAAGTTCTTAGACTTGTTTTTCATAAATGCTTTATGATATTGTTTCAAAGTTCCACTATGCATGTTTACTCATAATGATAGTGAATGATAGACCAAGGATTGACTTGGGGTCACTTGTGACTTCAAGTACCGTGTTACGTCCACTGTGTAGGCTCGGGTCATGACAAACTTGGTATCAGAGCACTAGGATTAGAGTATCCTTGGAAAGTATGAAAGTCGCATCGAGTAGAGTACTTTTCATGGGTGTGAAGCGTGCCACACTTATGACGAGGAGGCTACAAGATGTTATTAGGAAAATTCCCTTTTATTCATACTCCTTATCGTGCGTTAAAGTTTAATTCTAGAAACGCCCTTCTAACTTGTGCTCTATTTCATTTCAGTGAACAATGCCTACCCGACGTGGAAATGGATGAAGGGTTGGTAACGCCAACAGACCCACCCCATCAGCCCCGACAGCTCCTCAAGATGAATCCATATCTACCGCCGAATTCAAGGCGGCCATTCAATTGCTGGCTCAAACAGTCATCAACCAGGTGAACCAGCAGGTGGTTCCAATAGCCACGAATGGGTCTGCAGCTGCTGCTCGGGTGCAGAATTTTACCAGGATGAACCCTCCAGATTTTCATGGAACGAAGGTGGGAGAGGACCCATAAGGGTTTGTAGATGAGATTAGAAAGATCACCCGAATTATGGGAGTCAATTCCTCTGAAAGTGCTGATTTGGCTGCCTACCAGCTAAAAGGAGTAGCCCAAGTCTGGCATGACCAGTGGAAGGAAGGACGGCCAAAGGGAGTAGGACCAGTGGAGTGGGAAGAATTCCACAGCTTTCCTGGACAGGTTTTCCCTCAGGAGCTGAGGGAGGCTAAGATGGCGGAATTTATGAATCTGCGTCAGGGCAATAAAACAATGGAGGAATATGACTCTAGAGTTTACCAGACTATGAAAGTATGCTCCAGAGATGGTAGTCGAGCCAAGGGCTTGAATGTTGAAGTTCATAAATGGAGTATCTAATCTGGTCCTCAAGGAGTGCATGACAACAATGCTAATCAAGGATATAGACCTCTCTAGCTTAATTGTGTATGCCTAGCAGATTAAGGCTAAAAAGATGAAAGATATAGAACGTAAGAATAAATGAGCAATGACTGGCAAGTCAGAATTAGTCCATCAAAGGTCTAGCGGTGGTAGCCGCCCACAACAGCAGCATCAACAACAGCAGTAGAGAGCCCAACACCCAGTTCAGTCAGTGCCCCAACCTTTCGGTCTCACCAGGATCAGAGGGGTGGGTCATCTGGAACTCAGTCTCAGGCTCACAATACCGGGAACAAGTATCCATCTTGTCCCAAGTGTGGTAGGAATCACCCAGGAGAATGCCTTCAGGGACGAGAGGGCTGCTTTGGGTGTGGAAAGCTTGGACACAGGCTTTGGGAGTGCCTGTCAGCAGGGAGAGGGAGATCACAATCCACATCATCAGCTCCAGCAGGTCGACCATCCCAACAGGTTAACAAATCAAGTATAGATGGCAGTCAGCGCTAAAATCGTTTTTATGCTCTATCTTCCCGTTAGGATCAGGAAAGCTCACCTGACGTAGTTACTGGTATGTTACGTCTCTTCCATCTAGATGTGTATGCCCTCTTAGATCCAG
>JACEIK010006528.1:25154-35279 GCA_018107945.1 Datura stramonium
TTCCCCGGGCCTTTTCCTAGCATGTATGGCATTCAAAAACTCTTAACCAACATGCGAATAGGCCATCTACATGTCGAGAATTTACAGGGTGTAACACATAATATGGCAAAGATTTGAAGAAATAAGGAAATCTCATCCGACAAGCAGTATTATAGTTTTCTCATTCGTGCCAGGGCCAAAATAATTCTTATCAAGGGAGTAATTACTCAACATCTAAACAATAAGAAATACTAGAAAATCTTCCCAAATCACACTTCACAAACCATGAGGAATTTAATACTTAAATACCTTTCATTCGAAAACTCAGGGCTTAAATTCACTTTTGTAGGAACATTAACAATTTGGTCAAGAACTGATGGAGATCATATAAACAATAAGCATGAATGTCATTCTATGTGAAATCAATGAAAACTGACATGTAATCTCTTCGTACGCGAAAGCTCAGGGCTAAGATTGATAGAGAAACTGTAAGAGGGTTTTGGGGGATAGAAGGGAAGAACTACTCCCTTGTTGAATTTCCACATACCTGACTAAAATTTCTTGAAGAAGAAAACTCGAACTGCTGCAATGGCGGAAATCCCTAAGCTTGCTTGAGAGTTTCTTGAGAGGAGAGCGTACGATATTTTTTTCTGAATATTAAGTGGGAATGAGGGAGGAACCATTTTGCCCCTCTAAATCCCCTCAAAATTTCCCAAAATGACCTAGTTTAGGACCTAGGAGGTTAGGAATTTACAAAAGACTCCCTGGACTAAAATTAAAATCAGGTCGGCGAGGTCCCAACGGGTCACTCAACAAGTCATTGGTTGGGATCACTACTTGTTGGGACCTCTCGTTAGGTATACTACCTGAAAGTCACTGAAGTCACCACGAGTGACCCAACGACTCGTTGCCCTGGGCCACGACTCGTGGCATCACTCGTTAGGTACACTGTCTAATAACCGTCCGAGACTGGTGACGGGAGACGTCACGACTCTTCACTGGTGACCACGACTCGTGGTCACCATCCATCAAGTACACTGCCTCCATTTCTCTATACTTTCATTTGCCCCTCCCCATGACTGACCTAACGAATCGTGGGGACTGACCACGACTCATTAGGTCGTTCGTGGGGTAATCTTTTCCCAGAACTTAGAACTTCCTCACCTAGCCTCTCCACGAGTCACCTCACGAATCGTGGGCACCTCTAACGGGTCACTCAACGACCCGTTCTGTGATTGGTGCCAGATTTTCCAGTTTTTTCCCGAAATATTCCCTTTTTGAGTCCGAGATCTAATCCTTCAGTTTCTGGGGCATTACAATATCTCCACCTGGGAACATTCATCCTTGAATTTTGTAAAACACACACAAAAGAAGAGAATAACAATCACAAATTTTCAAATACTTTTCATTTAACTCCAAAACTGTCAGAATGACTACCTCCGTTTCAAAATAATAACTGAACTGAATTCATTTTTCATACATACATCCAAAATCATAAAGGAAACTTAAACACATGGATTGAACCTAACAACTAAATTGATTTCTAAGGAAAAACTAATATTTTAAGCTGTAACAGAATCTGTAGAGAACAAGTGTGGATATTTGACCATCATATCTGCTTTAGCCTCCCACGTAGCTCCCTTAACCTGCTGATTTCTCCATAAGACCTTGATTGAAGTTATTTTTAAAGTCGCCCAAGTTACACCTCGTAATTGAGATATAAGCAGTCGATTGTCAAATATAGAACCCAACCAAGCTGAGGTCGATCCCACAGGAAATATGGTAAGAACTTAGGTTAATGCGAATAACTATTACTATTGATTGACTTATTTCTGAAGGGGGAAAGTATGAAATAATAAAAAAAGTAAAATTAATGAATGCTTGTATCAAATTGGGTTTATATTAAATTTACGACTAGACTAGAATTGTGTTCCTCAAGATTTCATAACCACGTGGATTATACACTAGTAATCTTTTTCGATGTTTAACATGCAATATTGGTAAGTTAGGTTCACCTAAATGGTTGGTCCCCTATCTATATGATTTTCACCACGCAACTTGGTCTGTATACGAGTGTACTTTAGTTGACCCTTACCCTTAATATCAGATTAGCTATCCCTCGGACAAGTTCAAGCTATCATATGAGGGATGGTAGCCTCAAATCTCCGTTGTTAATCCCTTTTTCCTATTCTTTACCTCCTTGATCTGGTAAGTAAGAATAAGGCAAGTCTTAACATTTGCAACCGTCAAGAATCAATTAAAACGAAGGAAAAAACAATACATGCATAAAACTCCATTCAAGAGTCACTAAGTATTTTTACCTATGTATGTTAATTCATCTTAGTTCCCACAAACCTAGTTTATGGGTTTAGCTACTCATATTTGTGTTATTGCAATCACAAAATATAGAAGAAATCATAAGTGCAACTTACAAAGTATTATAGAATAAAAACCAAGTAGATTGAATAAAATTCCAATATATCTTTCATATCTTGAATCAAGAACAATTGTATGAGAACTTTCTCAAGAATATTGCTCAAGATTCTCAAAAAAAATCATCCTCCGAACCCTCTCCTAAAATAAACCTAAAACTGGGTATTTATAATACAAAGAAATTCTTTTCCTAAATAAATCTAGAAACCAGGTCGGTAGTGGCAACGGGCCATGAGACAGATTGTTAGGCCTTCTGACGAGTCGTTCCTTGCTTTCAATCAAGCTTCCTCAACAACTTACCCAGGCCTGGCAACGGGTCACCTAACGACTCGTCGTGCCTTAGCACGAGTCGTTAGGTCCCTTGTGATCTACTTCCTCAGAAATTCCAATGCACTTCATGGATAGCTCCAGTATCTTACCAACGAGTCGTTCCTTCAGGCGATGCCTCATTTTGTCGGTCGTTAACTCCACTAGAAACTTGGGTGAATTTTTCTCTTCAGAACCTAACGATTGACCTCGCAACTCGTTACCAAGTGTAACGAGTCATTCCTCCAACTCATCAAGTGCACTGTTTTACGTCTTCAAAACTTCATCTTTTTTCCAATGCCTGAAGTGATGGGTCATGCCTCCTAGGGTAGACTCGTTAAGTACCTAGCAGTCCTCTTTCAGTTGTGTTCAACATTAATTCGACCAAAATCAGTTCCAGACCTGTTTTCCTGCATATTACGCACAAAATACCTTATACCCATATAAACATACCTGGAATGTGCATAATTTCTTTGTTTTAAGCGTCTAAAGTGCCGTAAAATCACGACACATCAACAACCTCAACTTAGAACTTTTGCATGTCCTTAGGAAAAAATAAAACAAAACAAAACACTACAATCTACTTCGATGCTTCAATCGGAAAAACTTTAGAAAACTTACAACAGTCATCAAAATCAAATTTTCTAACCCCTCCCTCATCATATCAACTCAAAACACTATGCATATGCAAAATTTCCAACCATAACACAGAGGAATCGAAACATGGAAAAATACTGTCACCTGCAACCACGCACATAAATCTATAACACTACCCCAGACAATTTGCAGATGATTCTGTTGACGAAGTGCTCTCACCTAAAATAAGCCCCACACTCACACATATGTATATGATTATCTCGGTATATTTTTCTTGAGACTAGGTAAGATCCACTCACTCTCACAAAGAAATTCAATTTGTATGCATATAATACCATAGACTTGATTTTCGGACAAATAACTAGTATCACTATAGGACTTTCTCGGCTTGTAATGTAGGCTCAGGATTGGGTATCGTACATATGGATTTTAATAGCTCTACCCTCCATGGCACTATGCTTTTTACTCCACTTTTCACCTTTATTTCGATTTTCTCCCTTTTTCCTTTTTTTGTGCTTTTACTTTTCTTTGCTTTAAGACACTACGGATGCGGTCACTTTTTACTCAACAAAAACTTATTGATGTCACACATTATTTTTTTTCAACAACAAATTTTTTTTCCTTTTCAACATGCATACCACACCCGCTCTTTTTCCTTCTTTTTTATTACCCAATTTTACTTCCACTCGACTCTTCTTACTCACCCCTATCATAGCCACCCTCAACTTAGGCGATTTGCCTGAGTTGAAGTTCACAATGTCCAAGAAGGGACTAGGGCCAAAACAGGCTCATTCATAATAAAATCAGGCAGGTGAATTGGTGTGAACCAAAAGAAAGGTCAATTAAAGCTCAAACATTTAGATCAAGGGATTTTATTCACTTTGGTAGGTCTTTTAAGCTAAACTGGACTCATAAATCAAAATGGCCTATGATCTTTTCCTAGTTCCTTATCCACTATCCTTGGTACAACTAACCAAGCAAGTTCTAGATTGACACACACAACCGAATTAAGCTATCAGACCTCACTTCACACATAGCACCGGTCAACATCATCAATTCTACTAATCGCTAGTTCAGGTACAACTATACAATGGTAAACAAATTCACAATTCCAATGCCATGCAAAGATTCACAAAGGTTATAGTTGTCAACTCTCACATACACATATACAAATTTTTTTAGAGGGGTATCAAATCATCAAAAATCAAAATATCAAACAATTTTAGCTCTTGTCTACTTTCAGTTTTCCTAACTTTCTTCGAACTGACACAAAAAAAAACAAAAATAGAAAAATAAAATCCTAAACATGCCGGTTCTAATAGATATGGAACACCCGAGGGAAAAGGTATCCGACAAGAAAAACCCTCGGGTTATGTTCAGCAAAACAAAATGCATCGGTATCCCTCCCCACCCCATCAAAAAAGCATGCGTCGTCATCGACGCATATATGTACAAGACACAATCTAAGGGAATAGGAAACATACCTGTGTGACCTAGGTGTCAGCTACCTGATCAGTGGAGGGTGTAGACACGCCTCCAACATCAACTCCAATATTGCCAACTTGAACCGGCGCAATCTCAGATCCAACTGAGCTCGTTCCTTCACCACGAGCTCTTTCTGCCTCAATCTCAACTCTCAGTCGAGCCTCCTCTCTTGATTCATGTAGTGCTCTCTCCATCTCACTCCGCTCCCATTTTTTGCTGATGGAGCAGAGATGTATCAACATTATGACTTGCCTCCTCATGAAGCCTCTTCCCCTTTGCATATGCCATCGACTCCTCTGTGATGAAATCAAAAATATGTGGTATCTCCTCCTCAAACTCATCATCAATCACAGGGAGTACCATAGCTGTCTGTCGTGCAGCCAAGTCCTGCACCTCGGATCGTAATGCTCCTAGCTCTGCGTACCATCGAGATAACTCTGGCGCCTGTAACTGTGCAAGACGCTCGTCCATCCTTCTCTCAAAAGCGTCCAGTCGCCCATGCACTGAAGTGGTCAGTGTCTCCAACTCCTTTGACACCCATGGCTTAACCTGCTCCATAAAGACTTAGACTTGTAGAGCTGTGTGTGCCTGCTGCTTCTCTGCTTTAGCCAGCCGCCTAGACATATCAACCAAAAACTCCTATGAGACCGTGACTAGGCCGGCTGTGATAGATTGTGGAGGTGCGACTAATGGTTTGGATGCTGCTGCTACTTTAGATGATGATTCCAGAACATCGGCAAGTGTGGAGGCATCCGCTGCATTTGTAGCCTCAGCCAGGCTACCTATATCTCTGCCCTTAGTGGGCTCGACTGCTAACTCAGTGAATTGTGTTGCATTGATCTACATCCCGCTGTCAAATGCCTCTTCTATTATGGTCTCTCCAGTGGATGCAGATGCTTGAGTCCTCGCCTTTGCTACCGGGTTGTATCATCTCTAATGAACCCGATATCGGTATCTTTTGAACCACCACTCTCTGATCGACTGATGGAAATTCTGGCACTCGAGACTCCCGAAAGAGTCTATCAATCAAGCATGGGAAGGGAATCATTATTCAATCATTTACAGCCCGCTCCCTAATCTCCTCAACGATGAACCGCGGGAAATTGAATGCGTACCCCTCCATGATGCTGGCTACCAGTGCTGCTCTATCGTGTGAGAGTATATTGTCATTGCTTGTTGGTACCAGCCTGTACCTCACCAGTGACCACAAAAATTTAGCCTGGAAATTCAAAGTGGCCTTCTTTATCTGTGACTCAGTACCATGCAGCCATTCAACTAACGGCCCCTTTGTGGAAATAATGCGGGAAAGCCAAGTGTACTGCTGTATCTGCTCCATGCTATTCAACTTCTTTGTTTTGACTTTCCGCAACTCAGATAACCTGTGATCAAACTCTGTCGTGTTCATTGGGGCTCGATATTCTGGCCTGTACAACATACTGGAAATTTTCTCCTCAGATATGTCAACTGAGGTCTCACGCACCATCACTTGATTCAAGGCAAGCCGCTTTTTCCAATCCTAGCCTTCTAGTGCCAACCACTGCAAGGTGGCTGCATATGCTGCATAGAATCGCGAACCAGGCACAGGATATAGCTGCCTGAAGGCTCTGTCAACCACCCCAGCAACGGTTCCAAAATTTGATGTCGCCCAAATTACATCTCGCAATTGAGATATAAGCGGTCGATTGTCAAATATAAAACCCAATGAAGGTTGAGGTCGATCCCACAGGGAATATGGTAAGAACTTAGGTTAATGTGAAATAACTATTACTATTGATTGATTTATTTCTGAAGGGGGAAAATATGGAATAATAACAAAAGTAAAATTAATGAATACTTGTATCAAATTGGGTTTATATTCAATTTACGACTAGACTAGGATTGTGTTCCCCAAGATTTCATAACCACAAGGATTATACACTAATGATGTTTTTCGATGTTTAACATGCAATATTGGTAAGTTAGGTTCACCTAAATGGTTGGTGCCCTATGTAGATAATTTTCACCACACAACTTGGTCTGTATACGAGTGTACTTTAGTTGACCCTTACCCTTAATATCGGATTAGCTATCCCTCAGACAAGTTCAGGCTATTAGATGAGGGTTGGTAGCCTCAAATCTCCATTGTTAATCCCTTTTTCCTATTCTTTACCTCCTTGATCTGGTAAGTAAGAATAAGACAAGTCCTAATGTTTGCAACCGTCAAGAATCAATTAAAATTAAGGGAAAAGCAATACATGCATAAAACTCCGTTCAAGAATCAGTAAGTATTTTTACCTATGTGGGTTAATTTATCTTGGTTCCCACAAACCTAGTTTATGGGTTTAGCTACTCATGTTTGTGTTATTGCAATTACAAAATATAGAAGAAATCATAATTGCAACTTACAAAGTATTGTATAATAAAAACCAAGTAGATTGAATAAAATTCCAATGTAGCTTTCGTATCTTTAATCAAGAACATTTTTATGAAAACTTTCTCAAGAATATCACTCAGGATTCTCAGAAAAAATCGTCCTCTGAACCCTCTCCTAAAATAAACCTAAAACTGGGTATTTATAATAAAAAGAAATCTTTTTCCTAAATAAATCTGGAAATCAGGTCCGCAGTGGCAACGGGCCATGTGACGGATCGTTAGGCCTTCTAACGATTCATTCCTTGCTTTCAGCCAATCGTCCTTAGTAACTTACCCCGGCCTGGCAACGGGCCACCTAACGACTCGTCGTGCCTTAGCACGTGTCGTTTGGTCCCTCGTGATCTACCTCCTTAGAAATTCAAGTGCACTTCACGGATAGCTCCAGTAGCTTGCCAATGAGTCGTTCCTTCAGGCGACACCTCGTGATGTCGGTCGTTAACTCCACTGGAAACTTGGGTGAATTTTTCTCTTCAGAACCTAACAATTGACCTCACTACTCATTACCAAGTGTAATGAGTCGTTCCTCCAACTCGTCAAGTGCATTGTTTTACTTCTTCAAAACTTCATCTTTTTGCCAACACCTCAAGTGACGGGTCGTGCCTCCTGCCAATGACTCGATAAGTACCTAGCAGTCCTCTTTCAGTTGTGTTCAGCATTAATTCAACCAAAATCACTTCTAGACCTTTTTTCCTACACATTACGCACAAAATACCTTATACCCATATAAACATACCTGGAATGTGCATAATTTCTTGGTTTTAATTGTCGAAAGTGCTGTAAAATCATGACAAATCAATTTCCTTGTTCCTTAGCTTACGAACTTGACAGTCAAGGATATGGACTGGGACCTCCTCATATGAGAGACTATCCTTTATTTCTACACTGTCCAATGGCACAAATGAAGTTTGATCTCTGATGCACTTCTTCAAAAGTGACACATGGAATACAGGGTGCACAACTGCTAATTCTGAAGGTAATTCTAGCTCATAGGCTACATTGCGAATACGCCTCAAAATTCTATAGGGTCTCACATATCTCGGACTGAGTTTCCTTTCTTTCCAAACCTCATCACCCCTTTCATGGGCAAAATTTTCAGATAAACCCAGTCATCAACTGCAAACTCTAACTCTCTTCTCCGCACGTCGGCATAAGATTTCTGATGACTCTGAGCTGTTTTCAATCTCTCTCTGATGAGTTGAGCTTTCTACATTGCATCGTGCAGCGAGTCTGGACCTATCAAGGTAGCTTCACCAACCTCAAACCACCCTATGGGAGATCTATACCTTCTACCATATAATGCCTCAAACGGGGCCATCTGAATGCTAGAGTGGTAGCTGTTGATGTACGTAAACTTGATAAAAGGCAAATGATCATCCCAATTGCCATTGAAATCAATTTCACACGCTCTCAACATATCTTCTAGGGTCTAAATAGTCCGCTTATCTTTCCCATATGTATGCGGGTGAAAAGCTGTGCTGAGCTTGACCTGAGTGCCTAGTCCCTTCTGAAAAGACTTCCAGAAATGTGAGGTGAACTGAGTTCCTCTGTCTGAAACAATAGCTAATGAAACTCCATGAAGTCTGACTAACTCTCGGATGTAAAGTATGGCATATTCCTCAGCTGAATCCATCATTTTGACTGGGAGGAAGTGTGCTGACTTTGTCATCTGGTCTACTACTACCCAGATTGAGTCATGCTGCCGACGAGTCCGGTGTAGACTCGTAATGAAGTCCACGTTTACTTCTTCTCACTTCCATGTGGGTATGCTGATATCCTGAGTCATGCATACTGGTCTTTGATGCTCTACCTTGACTTGCTGGCAGCTAGGGCACTTGGCTACGAATTCAACGTTGTCTCTCTTCATGTCATTCCACTAGTAAATATCTCGTAAATCAAGGTAAATTTTAGTAGCACCAGGGTGAATTGAGTATCTCGAGCTGTGTGCTTCAGCCAGTATTTGCTGTCTCAACTCACCAATATCTGGTACACACAATCTTCCCTGATAATGGAGCACCCCATCTCCCCTTTTGGAGAAAGCTTCTATTTCTTTTCTGAGAACTACTTCATTAAGCTTGAATAAGATGGTATATTCATCTTGTATGGACTTCACTTCAACTACCAAGGAGGAATCAAACCCACTTTTCATTACCATTCTAGCCTCGGTTGAATCCACTAATTGTACTCCTAACCGAGCTAGCCTGTGAATATCTTTTACCATTTCCTTCTTGCCCTCTTAAACATGAGCTATGCTTCCCATAGACAACCTGCTTAGTGCATAGACCACCACATTGGCTTTGCCCGGATGATACAACACATTTATGTCATAGTCTTTCAGTAGCTCCAACCACCTTCTCTGATGAAGATTTAGGTACTTCTGACTGAACACGTACTGAAGGCTCTTTTGATCTGTGAACACCTCCACATGAGCCCCATATATGTAATGTCATCGTATTTTCAGCGCAAACACCACCGCTGCCAACTCCAATTCATTTGCGCTACTGCTGCCAACTCCAAGTCATGAGTTGGATAGTTCTTCTCATGAACTTTGAGCTGTCTGGAGGCATAGGCTATCACCTTGCTCCTTGTTGAAGACTGCGCCCAAGCGCACACGCAAGTATACGTGGTCTTACAAGTAATATAGTGGCACTTTTTAAGAGCCGGATGTTGAACCCACAGGGACTGGACCAATTTAGCTAATTATAAAGTTCCAGTGTGATATTAACTTTCGCAAGTGTTGATATAGAATTTTTCGATAAAGTTTAATTAAGTCTAGGGGTGGTCACAGAAATACTCTGAAGTAATTTAAGGAGCACCTAGAGCTAAGGCCAGATAATCATGCGATACTATGCTTTGTAATGGTTTAAGTATGGAATTATCAATTGTCGTCTCACATAATTACAATTTCATGTTCAT
>JACEIK010006528.1:55338-89180 GCA_018107945.1 Datura stramonium
TTTATTAATTAAAGTTCAGTCAATCTTCTCTTCGGTTGTTAGTCAGGAATTAATAACCCATGGATTGGATCTTTCGAATCCTCACCAATTAAAGAATCACGAGACTTACATTACACATTTTTGTGATGCAAAAACCCCATGTTCTAGCTATACATAACAAATTCCATAAATGATCAAATATGACATTACAAATATATTTCTATTCTGAAGTAAATCTTCCCTTAATTTCTCAACCAAGAAAAGAATATATTCCACCAATTCACATCTATCCAATTAGTCTCCCTTTCGGAATCGATATTGGAATTCTAGAATATACATTAACATTGGTCAAACATTAACGTAATAAAAGCAAGAATTGGTAGAACAACTGTTATAGAAAAGATAAAAAATGAAATAATCATTAATTACATTCTTCAGCAATTATCCTCAACCTCAGAAAGAGGTGAATTAGCCACTCATTTGCAGATTGAACATCTTCAAACAAATAAAAATCATACAAGCAATTGAAATTAAAGAGGAAAAGGAAGAGAATTAACCCTAGGAATTCTTCTTCTCAACTGCTTGCTATCCACATTCTTGCTCAAAATGTCAGATACTTTAAAATAAAACCTAAGTGTGCTATTTATACAAGTTAGAAATTTTTCCCGGAATAACTGGCAATGTGGCACGGAATGTATCGCGGAGCATCAGCTCCGTGCCATGGCCTTGTCGCGGAGCCTCATTGGAAGTCAGCTTCCAGGTAATTGTCTTCAGTGTGGTACGGATGTAAACGCGGGGCTTAGGCTCCGTCAAACGGTGCCATCGTGCACCTCCACTGGAAATCAAGTTAAAATTCCTTCTAGGCAGAATGCTTCCGCGATGGTAGCGTGACACGACCTCCATCGCAGAGCACCAATCTTGGCCAATTTCCTTGTCGACTTCCGCTTCTTGCTTCCGAGTCCATTTCCACACTTCACCAACTTGTAGGTTAGCTTCCAAAAATTACTTCTAGACTGCAAAACAATACTAATCATGTTGGTTAGTATAAATCCACATTTACATACAAATAAATGAGAATGCACACATAAAAGTGGATAAACAAGTAGAAATAAAGTATTAAGGTATCACTTGGGCATGAAATTATGCCCAAGATCAAGGACCAGGTTCGTCACTTTGTTCACAAATTTCAACATACGAGCCCTTGGCCCAGCTACCATCTCTGGAGCGTACTTAGACAGCCTGGTAAAATCCAATGCGTATTCTTCTGGTCCTGTTGCCCTGTCTCAAGTTCATAAACTCCACTACCTTGGCTTCTGGGATCTTCCTAGGGAAAAATCTATCTAGGAAGGCTTATTAAACTCCTCCCACTCCATCGATCCTGCTCCCGCTGGCCGCCCCTCTTTCCACTTTTCGTACCAGACTTGGGCTACCCGTTTTAACTGCTAGGCAGCCAGATCAGCATTTTCAAAAGAGTTGACACCCATAATACGGGTAATCTTCTGAATCTCATCTATGAACTCTTGGGGGTCCTCCCCCACTTTGGATCCCTGAAAAGATGGAGAGTTCATAAGGGTGAAGTCCCGTACCCTAGCAGGTGCTGCAGATCCGTTGTTGTTAACTGGTACTACTTGCTGGGTCACCTGATTGGTGACTGTTTGAGCGAGAAGCTGGATAACTGCTCTAAACTCTGCGGTGGACACTGTGTCATCTTTAGGGGCTACTGGGGTTGGTGGGGCAGGTCTATTGGCATTACCGGCCCTCCTTCCGTTACCGCGTCTGGGAGACATGATTCACTGAAATGAAACAGAGCACGAGTTAGAAGGATGTTTTTGGGATTGAACTTTAACGCACGATAAAAAGTATGAACAAAAGAGTGTTTTCCTAATAACATCTCGTAGCCTCCTCTTCATAAGTGCGAGCCGCTTCACACCTATTAAAAGGACTCTACTCGATGCGGCTTTTAGACATTCCGAGGATATTCTAAAACTAGTGCTCTGATACCAAGTTTTTCATGCCCCGAGTCTACCCTAGGACGGAACATGGTACTTGGATTCACAAGTAACCCCAAGTCAACCCTTGGTCTATCATTCACTGGTATTCTAAGTAAAACATGCATGGCGGAAGCTTTCAAAAAACAATATAAAAACATTTATGAAAAACTAAAACTCAAACATAAGTTGTAAAAAAGCTGAATAATACTAATAGTTTGAAATCAAGTCTGTGTTTGAAAGCCATCTAGCTGATGAGTTGCTGGGAAAAGCCCCCAGCTAAGTCTAATGACTAACTAAAAGTAATGAAATGACTGAAGAAATGATATAACGCCCTTAAAAGATGAGGACTCACACTTCTGCTGCTGAGGAGGATCTGAACTGCGGCGACTAACGACACTGAGTCTGAGCACCTGCGGCTGTATAATGAAATGATACACCATAAAAGTATGCACCAGTACTTTGAATGTACTGAGTAAGCAGGAGAAAACATAACTGAATATAAAAGACTTAGC
This sequence comes from Datura stramonium, assembly GCA_018107945.1. NCBI lineage: Eukaryota > Viridiplantae > Streptophyta > Magnoliopsida > Solanales > Solanaceae > Datura > Datura stramonium. Next base: position 57,821 of record JACEIK010006528.1, read on the forward strand.
TGAAAATGACATGCAATGACCAACTGATATACTAAGCTGAATAACTGTAATATACTGAGATGGTCAAGATGACCCTGTCTAATGGTGAAAGACATGCCCTAAGTCTTAAAATTCTGAGTGTGAGATACTGCTTTTAATTGATCTGAATTGATAGGGATGAAACTAAACTGAACTGATTATATTGAGACTAGACTGAGTTGACTAGTGGGAGAGTCTATAACCGACATATAACCACGTAGCTAGACGTGGAGTCCGATATATACACCCCACTGGTAGGACCCAATATACCTTGTCAGGGTATAGATACATGAACTGGGCGATCATAAAAGTCTGGGGCCAATCAGGCTAACAAATATTGTAACCTACGCTACCAATGTAGTTCTAGAAACTTGTGTGCGCTGGAACCCCGATATGCTCGGTGCTAAGTCCTACTCCCACTAGAATACCTAAACTGAGTACTAAGTTGATAGTTCAAAACTGGGGTCCAAGACTAGTCAGGAATATATAACTGATTGTACCCTAAGAGTCTTATCAGATCAGATTTTGAAACTGGGTTCTAGACTTGTCAGAGTTGCTTATCTAGAAGCGTCGTAACCGTCTAAGAACAAACTGTAATATGAATGGGGTCCTACGGCTAGTCAGAGCTGTCTATCTAATGTTTCATGACCGCCTAGTGGACAAATGAAACTAAGTTCTGAGTCTGATTCTGCTAACTGGGAGGTATCACAGACACCTCAAGGAATTCTGTAGTCAAACTGATCAGTTGACAAATTCTAAATAGCACTGAAGAAATTCTACGTTATAACTGAACAAAAATACTAAGATGCTAATAGAGATTTCAACTTATTCCGACAACACGGGAATCCACAGTATGGCAAAGATTTCAAGAAATAAGGAAATCTCAATCGACAAGAAGTATTATTGTTTTCTCATTCGTGCCAGGGCTAAAATCATTCTTATCAAGGGAGTAATTACTCAACATCTAAACAATAAGGAATACTAGAAAATCATCCCAAATCACACTTCACAAACCATGATACATAAATACGTTTCATTCGGAAACTAAGGGCTTAAATTCACTTTTGCAGGAACATCAACAATTTGGTCAAGAACTGATAGAGATCATATCAACAATAAGCATGAACGTCATTCTATGTGAAATCAATGAAAACTGACATGTAATCTCTTCATACTTGAAAGCTTAGGGCTAAGACTGATAAAGAAACTATAAGAGGGTTTTCAGGGACACAAGGGAAGAACTATTCCCTTGTTGAATTCCCACATACCTAACTAAAATTTCACAAAGAAGAAAACTTGAACTGCTGCAATGGTGGAAAGCCCTAAGCTTGCTTGAGAGTTTCTTGAGAGGAGAGCTTACGATATTTTTTTTGAAAATTAAGTGGGAATGAGGGAGGAACCATTTTGTCCCTTTAAATCCCCTCAAAATTTCCCAACTCGACCTAGTTTAGGATCTACGAGGTTAGAAATTTACAAAAGACTCCCTGGACTAAAACCTGAAATTAGGTCGACGAGGTCCGAACGGGTCACTCAATGAGTCGTTCGTTGGGACCTCTGGTTAGGTCTACTGCCCGAAATTCAATGAAGTCACCATGAGGGACCTAATGACTCATTGCCCTGAGCCATGAATCGTGGCATCACTCGTTAGGTACACAGTCTAATAACCATCCAAGATTGGTGACGGGAGATGTCATGACTCGTCATTGGTGACCACGAATCGTGGTCACCATCTGTCAAGTAAACTGCATCCACCTCTCTATACTTCCATTTGCCCCTCCCCATGACTGACCTAACGAATCGTGTGGACTGACCACGACTCGTTAGGTCGTCCGTGAGGTAACTATTTCCTAGAACTTAGAACTTCCTCACCTAGCCTCCCCACGAGTCACCTCACGACTCGTGGGCACCTTTAATGGTCACTCAACAACTCGTTCTGTGACTGGTTCCAGATTTTCCAGTTTTTTTTTAAATATTCCCTTTTTGAGTCTCAGGATTAATCCTTGAGTGTTTGGGGCATTACTACTCAAAATAACATATTCAATTCAAAGTTATAAAATCTCCCTTTCAAATTAAATGAACACCTATTTATACTAACTACAGGAAAGGGGAGACTATTACAAATATGCCCTTAATTAGTAAGCGCCTTGTTTGGGTTGTTCCCTTTCTTTGAAATTCAAGAATGACCAATTGCACGTGTAGCTATTTTCTTCACTCTCTTGGCCATCTTTATTTCCTTAGCCATCTTGTTCTCCTTCATCAACCCAAGCAATGATTTAAACATGGAGCCCTTTATATTGCATTATTCTCCCCTTCTTGAAAAGGATTCGTCCTCGAATCTAAACCTTGAAAAGTATAGAAAAGACAAACAACAACAAAAGACCTCATATAATGAGGATTACACGAGTGTAACTATACATACCAACACACCAAGGATGTGGAAACATGTGATATGGTGAAACATCAACTATTTGCATGAAGAATAAGTTTCCACATGAGGCACCAAGAAATTGGGAAGGCCTAGACTGATGGTGAAAAAGACACACACATTCAAAGGTCCACCGGGGTTAAAAGGAAAGGTTATCCAACCATCTTTGTCAAGAGAAAGCAAGTTCATCAAGCCAAACTTAGTGGATTCCTCAGTGAGCACCCGAATCACCACTTCATGATTGGACATTTTACCTATTGAAGACACAAATTGATAGCAAGCTAACATGTTAAGTTAGTGAAAAGAACTAACAATCACTCAATGGATTCTCACCTTTATATGCTTCACAATTGCCATGACCAAGGATTATAGCTTGTGTAGTCTGTTAAGTTACAAGTGTCCAATATTTACTTGAGGTCAAGAATGGATTCTTGTTGACTCAATGAAGAAGTCTCAAGCTAACAGGATGGAATCAAGAAGTTTCAACTAGAATAAAAACGGAAAATGGTGAAAGAAGAAGCACAAAAAAAAATTAGACTGAAAAACACTAAGTAACAAAAAGTAGAATGGATAAATGCTGTTAAATTATTTTAGGGAAGTAAAGAGATAAAAAATGGTGAAGAACTAATTAAACAAGTAAGTAAAAATATTAATTAGTGAAAGTGGAAAAGCTTGGATTTGGAAGAAGAACTATGATGTTGGGGCATAGAAAGATTTTGGGTCAAGTATACGCAGCTTAGAAAACTTTTGGCCAAAAAGTAAAAAAAATAAACTGTCAATTTTAGCCTCGAAAATCGGCCTTCACGCGCTTGCTGGGCAAGTGGGGAATTTTTAAAAAAATTTCTTGCAAAATCTGAATTCTTTTTCTTTGTCTTTTCCTTTTTCTTAAATTCGGATTTTTTAAAGAAAAATTTCCACTTGGGGACCCAACAAAAGCACTTTTGGCCAAATTAAGGAGGTAATGAATCAAATGTACCTTTTGATCTTCTTCTCAATATGAATATGAAGAACATCAAGAACATTAATAACAAATCCTATTTCAAATCAACTACAAAGCACCTCACATTTTAGAGGATTTTCTTCCATGGATATAGAGAATAAGTCCTAATCAAATTAATGTCATGGCCCAAAGAATTTGTGATTGACACCCACCTAACTTGGCCAGACCCTCGAATCCCCATACTACCCCCAAATGAGACATGCAAAAAGATAAAACGCTATCTTTAATTATTAAAACAAACTTCACATCATAAACCAACCGCTTAAATCGACACTCTGAAATAACATGCCTAAGACTCTGAAAGTCATTGCACAAGGCGTCTACATTTCTAAACTAAGAAACTAAAAACTAAAAACTAAAAATGTAATAAAGTGTCCAAACGTCTGAAGAGGGACATCTGTGACCAGAAGGAGAGAACCGTCCTCATCAGCTCACCTTCTAAATCCCCAAAAGCTGCTGGTTATAGTTGAGGACGTGAAGAAACTGTGGGCTCAAACTGCACTAAGAAAGAATGCGGGGTAGGGTCGGTACATGACATACACCAAATCTTGGTAGGCATCATGGCCCAGCCTTACATAATAACATATAGTTAAAGCAAAGAGATCTATAAAAGGGTCCACAAAATTATATAAAAGTACAAAGCCACTTTATGAACACTAGCTCTACTTTCAGGGAATGGTAGGCACGCTCCTTTGGATTAAGCCTCTCGTGCGGCGGTCACTTGTCCGCTACGGCGTTCGCCACGTAGGGGAAATGGTTCCATTACAGCAGTACTGTAGGCAGTAACCCGACATGATACACTCTTCTCAGTTCATCCATCCCACAGTTCAAAAGATCAAAAGTTTAACATTTCACATACTCCATGAATCCATCAAACACGTATAATAAAACAACAATCCCTTGACTATTAAAAACTACAATTCCTCAATTATTCATAGTGATGACTACTCAATAACTACACATGGTGACAAAGTCACACTTAGCACGAAAAAACATCAATTCATATCATATCACGATACTTTGCACATTCTCTTAGCACGTTTCTTATCCCAAAACAAACCAGCAAATAACACAACCAAGGGTAACATGACGGAGCTGCATACCACCATCTCCTCTTATCCTTAACCACATGAATCGTGTTCATGCATGCCAGAAGGTCTTATTTGTTCCCATCCACTCATGACCTGTAGGGGACTCTACAAATCCATGTACTATGCCGGCATGACACCCCACTCCCACTCCTTCGTCCGGATGCTCTCCTTGAACCCGAGCCACTAAAATAATGTCATTCCGCTAGCCCACATACTCCCCGAGCTCGAGCCTCTCATTTTGGGATGTAAATTCTATCCTTCATCATTCTCATAAAAAGAACAGATCAAGAGCACCGTATCATCATACAGAAAGATTACAATCTACTCCTCATGTAAGCCATTATCAAGTAACAACTCTCTCATTAACGGAGTGTGATCACTTTACTAAATATTCAGCACAGTTAATTCCATTATCATATACGCAATTTTTTAAACAAGTCATCACAGTTCAATATCACATCATAGTCACATCAGCGAAATAAATTATCAACAATAGAATCACATATCACGCAATGTCGAACACTAATGTTAATATCAATATTGCACAATATACATGCCATTATATCGGTCTATCCTATAAATCATAACGTACCCGGATTACTTGAAATTATAGGCTTCGCTACTTTGGAGGATCTTTGCCCTTCCTCAATGCTTCGGATTGGTCAAAATCTACACACATATAATCATTGATTAATCACTACTCAAGATAGGGCCTAATTCAGACAAACCTTTCTCTTTTCAAGACAATTTAACATTCAACCCTTCTCTTCCACCTAGTTCTAGGTCCCCATCTTGTCTAACCCATCATCATTAACAAGAGGACCCTAAAATGTGTATTACTCAAATTTCAACAATCAAACCTCCCATTACTCCTCCACAATCTCAGCCCTAGTTCATAAACTTACAGTTTTTCTCTATATAACTTCCACTATTAAATGTCCACAAGCAATCACAGATCAACACAAATCATAGTAGAGGTAGGAGAATTGAGATTCTTACTTTCGGAGAGTAGTTCACTACCCTAGAGAAAATTTTCGTCCTTGAGCCCTACTGATCGAGTTTTTGAGAATAATGGGGTAAAACCCCGTAACTCCCACTTAAAACCTACTTTATGACTCCCTTCATCAGTTGTAGCAGTCATATTTACCTTTTTCATGTGGACCATCATAGTGGCCATAGAATTCGGCTGCGGATGAGTTTAACAGTTGCTCCATCATTCCTCCATGGCATAGCTCGGCCGCTACCACGGTCTCACTACAGGGGAACCCCACCGCTATAGTGGTCCCCCGGACTAGTAGCTACCCAAAATTGCACAGTTCTATACTTATTTTATTTCACAACCTCCCTATCTCATCCTTAGTGGGTTTTTACTGTGTTTTGTCCATAACTATCCACGTAGCAGCGTTGAGTCGTTACATATCGAGATACCAATTAAAATATCATCTATTCCCGACCGGTCTTTACAAAAGTAGGAAGGATACGTACCAGATTATATGAACAACTGGGGATACTTGACACCATATCGGCCTCGGTCTCCCAAGTGGTTCTTCCACCGGACGGGATTCTTCCCTTGGACTTTTCTTGTCGGAATCTCCTTGGACCTCGGCTTTTACCGAACCTCTACGGGCCCAATATTGCTACAGACTCCTCCTTAAATGACAGATTCTCATCCAGCATCACAGAGTCCCACTTGATGATATTGTTCCATCCTATGGTACTTTTTCATCATAGACACATGAAACGTCGGATGCACTCCAGAGGACGATGCGGCAATGCCGGCTCATAAGCCACTTCCCCAGCACGTGAATTATTTCAAATGTCCAAGTACCTCCAGGTTGAGCTTGCCCCGCTTTCTAAACCTCAGATAACCCTTCAGTAGTTTACCTAGAGTAGTACTTGCTCTCTTTCCATGAACTCCATTTCCGCGACTTTCTTGTCTACGTATTGCTTTTTCCGACTCACGGTAGCTGGAGCCCGGTCACGAATTGTTCGAACTTTTTCGAGGACTCTGTTTAATAAATCTGGCCCCAAGGCCTCACCTCAAATTCTTCAAACCACCCAATTAGAGACCTTCACTTTCTCCTATACAAGGTTTCAAAAGGTGCCATACCCGATGCTTCAGTGGTAGCTATTGTTATAAAAACTCTACTAAGGGTAAGGAATTTTTCCAAATGACCCCCAAAATATATCACACACCGGAGCATGTCCTCAAATACTTGATTATTCCCTTTTGATTGTCCGTTTGTTTGAGGATTAAAGGTTGTTCTCAAGTCCAACCTCGTACCCAACTCGGCCTGCAAGGTCCTCTAAAAATGAAGTAAGGCCCGAGTGCCCTATCCAATAAAATTGAAACAGACACTTATGTAACCGAATAACCTCCTTTATATATGGCTTGGCTAATTTCTCCACATTGTAAGTCACCTATAGACCGAAGACTTGAGCAGCGGGTCAACCTATCCCACTATGGCCCAAATTGAGTCAAACTTCCCCAAATTCTTGGGAAGACCAACCACAAAGTCCATATCTATCCTCTACAATTTCCACTGGGGGATAGGAATTCATTGAAGTACTCCTCCAGGCTTTTAGTCATTCGTTCTTCACCTACAATAATTTAAACAACTGACCACGTAGTCAAAATTTCTCTCTTCATCCTAACCCACCCAGGTAATGTTGTTTTAGATCATGGTACATCTTAGTGGAATTAGGGTAGATAGAGTACCTCGAGTTGTGAACTTCTGCCAAGAGAGTTTTAATTAGCTCACCAACTTGGGGAACACACGGTGCCTCTTTATTCTCAAGACCCCTTCATCTAACACTTCTTCCTTGGCTTCTTCTGTAGGACTTTATCTTTGATCTTTACACAACTTTTCATCTTTAAACTATTTGGTTTGATTTCCTCTATGATGATTTAGCCTCGAGGTTAGCTAACACCCCACCGGTTTGGTCGGCAACAATCTCACTACGTTGTTTGCCATGGTCTAGACTTCCCTGTCCATCGGCCATTGAGTAGCCTCCAAGAAAGCCAGACTTCCCATGCTCGCCATCTTCCTACTGTAGCGTCTACCACCACATTGGCCTTTCTTTGGGTGGTACAAGATGGTTATGTCATAATCATGGCGGTTGCATCCATCTCCTCTTTTGCCTCAAATTGAGATCTTTGCAGGAGAATACATGCATAGCTACTATGATCCATGAACACCTTACATCGAGCTCCATACATATGGTGCCTCCAAATTTTCGGTGCGAACACCACCCTTTGCTAGCTCTAGATCATGCACGAGGTAGTTCTTTTCATGTATTTCGGCTTTCTTGGGGCATACCACGATAACCCTTCCTTCCTGCATCAACACAACACCCAACACAGACCATGCATTACAATACATAACAAAATCTTTACCTTCTATAGGCAACACCATCTTAGGTTTTGTGGTTAGCAGAGTCTTGAGTTTTTGAATGGTCTCTTCATTCACTCTAACCCTTTGGAAAGGCATCATTTTGTGTCAACTTGGTCAATGCCAAAGTGATGAGGCAAATCCTTTCACGAACCAACGTTAGTAACTAGCTAGCCCCACAAAACATCAATTTCTATCATTAGTTGGCTTTTACGAGTTCTGACCACACTCCACCTTATGTGGATCAACTCGGATTCCCACCTTAGAAACCATATGACCCGCAAGGACACAGCTTTAACAAAAACTTACTTGAGCGTTGGCATACAAATGCTTCTCCTCAGTAATCCTAACACAATCCTTAAATGATTTTTGTGCTCCTTCTTGGTCTTAGAATACTGAGAAATCATCAATAAAGACAATAATAAAATTTGATAGGTTTTTGAAATACCATTCATCGACTCTTGATCGCAGCCAAAGCATTGGTGAGTCTGAATAACGCCCAGTAAGAAACTCCTTAACGCCCATGCAGTGCGGGTGCATTCAGGGAATATCTTCGGCTCAAATTTTCAGCGAGTGATAAGCTGGACCTCAAATCAATCTTTGAAAATATAGTTGCTCCCCGTAACTGGTCAAAACAGATCATCTGTTGAGGAAGGGTACTTATTCCAAATAGTTACCTTGTTCAACTAGCGGTGAGTCGATGCATCGCATACTACCATCCTTCTTCTTTAAAAATAGAATTGGGGCACCCCACGATGATACATTCGGTATAATGAATCCTTTATTGAGAAACTCCTACAACTGCTCTCTTTTGGTTCTCTCAACTCCAGTAGGTGTCATTTCAGTATGGAGGAATAGAACTGGAGTCGAGTACTTGGTTCCAAGTCTATCTGGAAATTCTGTCATGATTTAGGCGCCATGCCAGGAGCAAATCTATAGAATACCTCTAAGAACTCTGAAACAACGAGACCAGGACTCTATGGAGGACAGCCCTTTGAAATAGTGCCCCGAACATGCACAAAATATGCTAAACAACTCCTATTCTATCAACTTACGGGCACGAATATAAGAAATAAGTTCCTTAGGAGAGGGCTGCAATTCCCTTTCAACTCCAACTAGATGACCTGGACCCAATATAGTGACCATCTTAGTGTAGCAATCTAGAATGGCATGGTAAGGGGACAACAAACTCATTCCCAATATTATATCAAAATTAATCATGTCTAAGATCACTAGGTGCCAGTGTCAAATCCCATGAATTCAACAATGCAATCATGACAACACTATACACTAAAGCAAGATCCCCAGCAAGGAGTAGACACGGATAGGAGTATTAAGCATATCATACACAAGATTCATACCAAAAGAAAAATAAGTAGACACATAGAAATCATAGAGCCCGGGTCAAACAACGTAATATCATACCTATGCTTACGGTGTCTGAAGACTTTACCTCCTGTCTACTAGGAAAAGAATAGAAATGAGCACAGTTACCGGCATGAGAACCGCCACAGGTGGGTTGTACCACCCCTCTACTGCTAAGTGCCACCTACCTACCTGAGCACGTCCTCTGCCCTACTAAATACCACCTCTAGTAGCCGGCAGACCACCTCGTCCTAGGCTTTGTGCCACGATCTGGCGAAATCACTACTTCCTCTTAGAGTGGGAGCCCGGGCTGAAGATTGGATGAACAATCACCGCCCATGTTGTGGAACACGGGGCACCATTTGCAGATGTGTCCATACTAACCATACTCATGGAAGACCTTCTCAATAATGATCTCACGGTTGGAATAGAAGAAATAGGGCGAGCCCCAAAATCACAACAAACCATCTGAGTACCCCTAAGCACTTAACGATTGTTGGTGTCCATGGTGGACCTCAGGATGATACACATGACGAGACTGAATAGGGCACCGGATAAACCACAGAGGTGTTGAAGCCATAAGAACCACGAAAGAACCAACTCTCCGAGCCTTCTTCTCGCCATTTCTAGCATAACCCTCCTGCCTCACCCCTTCAACTAACTTAACATACTCTATCACCTCTTGAAAAGTCTTACCCGAGAAGAGACCATGTTTGTAGAGTTAGTACTTTTGGAGACCTACGTTCGGGCCAGCTGGCTAAATCGCTGATCCTCTCCTCCTTGGTGAGTAAGGTGACATATCACGGAGAAGGAGTAAAATCGGGTCTCATATGTAGCAGCGATGAGCTCTCTGCTCAATGGTGGTGAACTAATCCTGTCTCCTATCCCTTAGAGTCTGGGAACATATTTCTCCCGGGGAATGTGGAGTAGAATTAGGTCCACGACAAGGGTGGTGACCATGCGGTCACGCACTCCACAAAGGACTCCACTAGAGCTTTGTATCACCCATTGGAAAGCGGAAGGTGGCCAGACTCAACTTCATACTTCTCCACCGCCCCAATCTTATGGAGCCTCTCATAACCTATGTTGAATTCATAGGAGTCCTCTACTTTTGTGCCGTAGAAGGTGGGAGGCTTCATCTTGGTGAACCTCCAAAATAAGTCATACTCTTCTCCCGTCATCACCGGTCCTACCACTAGCCTCGGAAATACTATAGCCTCCGATATGTCATCAATCCGCGGGGCCACAACATTTGTAATGATGAATTCTATTGCTATCTGGTAGGAGTTGTTGGCATTGCCCCGATGCCACAAGGCCACTCGAAGGTTAGTGCACGAGGCTAGGACCGACGGCAGCCACAGCACGGCGGGGAGCTTTTACCCGCATCGGGACCTCGACCTCAGCTGCCACCACGCTCTGTACTGTGGTGGCACTGGATATGCGAACCTCTCCCTAAGCTGGAGTAGGAGCACTATACAACCCAAACATAGGCCGGATCGAGACACGGGGACAAGGAGCCTGAGACTCCAGGTCAACCTATAGCATGAATATACATCTAACTCAATCCAATAAAGTGGAAGACATAGCGAATGAACATAGAACTTGGTCTAATCATAATATAACATCGGATCGAAGGAATTCACATAATACATGACAAGTGATTACTACATGTGATCTAAAAGCCTCTAACATATACGATGGGGCTGATGGGACAACACCCCAACTAACTTTACAAGTACAGGCGAAAATACAAAGATATCTACTAATGAATGGTCCTTGGGAGATGAGGACTCACCATTGAAGGTGGATGCTAACCGGAAGGCGATTAATGATGGTAGTCGGGAGATCGGAGCTTGTATGATAAAATAATACGAGTATAGTGTATGTGGTTAGTACGTGGAATATACCGAGTATGCAAGATATGTAAAACCGCTTAAATAAGTAAATCAATTAACACATGCATAGTATAAAACATAATCAAAGATAAGAATCTGAGAGGAGGGATTGCATGCTATTTTACAAAATCATGATGCGAACATAGCTTGAACATCATAACTGATCGAATCACACAAAGCTGAAATCGGATAATCATAAGTAAAACTGTACATTGGGTCAAATGTTATACCAGGAGCAGAATCGAGACACGGAAGTCAAAAGCGAGGAAAAACTAAAAATTCACCGGAGTCATAGAATGACTCGTGAGGTGAGTGCGTTAGGAGTGATCTGATTCGTTAAGTGACTCGTGGTCAGCTTAGTTTGGAAATGATTGATTGAGGAGACCACGGGCGACCACGGTCGTGGTCAAACCTCGGGACTTGTGAGGTTACCCGTGGTCAACCTTGGAGATTTGGCAAGATGGGGATGGGTAGTGTAGGCCACGGAAGGTGACCACGTGTCGTGGTATGATCTTACCACTCGTGAAGTATCTCATAGGGTCCCTAGGAGTTTTGGGAAGTGGACTCAATGGATGGAACTCAGCAGTGGGTGCCTGGCCAGCAGCGACCGTTAGGTCCCTCGTGAGGGCTGGCGACCGGGAAATTTCACTGTATTTTTAATGAGGGTGTTTCGTAACTTCCTAAGTTCCTAAGGCTAAACTATGTCGTTTTGATAATTGTTGAGTGTGATAGAGTAGTTAAGTCCCATTGCATGCTCATTCTCATGCGGAGATTTTGAAATTCAAGGCCTTCTTCCCCAAATTTTCTACCAATTCTTGGTGAGTGTTCAAGAAACCTCAACTCCATCTATTCCCAGGTATGTAGGGTTCTAAAATGGGTGGAATTCTTCCCCAACCATGCCCAATTTCGATTGAAGTCATGAATTCTCTTATTCAAATTTCATGGGGTTTTACCCAAAGCATGTCAATGTGATTTCTCTTTATGGGTATGTTTTATTTGAGTTTTATTCATAGAAATATGCATGATGGGAAGGTTTTATTATTGTTCCTTTTAATTCATGTTTCAATCTTTTTAAAATCCAAATTGCCCATTTATAGAAGTTCATGGAAGTTATGATTTGTGATGAATATTCATTATTTTGAGTTTATTGATCATGAAAATGCAGGAATCCAAGTTACCCATGTTTATGAGCACATTTTTGAAGAAATTGAGTATGATGAAGTATTGTAAATGCCCACATGATGAAGAATGATTTATAAATTAGAAACAGATTTCATGTTTTATTGATTTATGATGTTGTCCATAAAAAGGGCCTTGATTCTTGGCTAAGCATGTTTTAAAGTGTATCCACTATGATAAATGTTATATCTTAGGCAATGAATTTTATGCATGGTATGAATGGTTTATGCATGAGCCTATATGCCATGTTTTGGGAACCGTGTCACAACACCGAGCAGCCCAGCGTTCAAAGGACTACGTCGGTATCTCATAACCACGTGCTACGTAGGTTAGCAATGTTATGATAATGATCTCCTCAGAAATATGAGTGGATGAGGTTAACAAACTAAGGTGGATGAGGATCCACACGAGTTCGTCGAAGGGGATACGGAGTCCTCAGGTTATGGGAGTGACAAATGGGAGTGTGTGGACTTTGACTCTTATGACTAAAAGGAGCTCGTTCATATTTTGTACAAGAAATAGAAGGACAACGGGCGGCGGGAGCGGGCCTATTAGCTGGATGAGTTTCACTTGGATTTCTTGACAGATTCTTCCCTTGGGAAATGAGGAGTTGAAAGAAGCTTAGTTTGTTAACCTCAAGCAAGGAAAGATGTCGGTGCTGGAATATTCGCTTGAGTTTACTCATTTGTTGAAATATTCCCGAGTTGGTGATGGATCGGAGAGGGCGCGGGTGAGTCCAATTTGTTAATGGTGTAGCCAGTTATTTAGACAAGGATTCTAGGAATGTTATGCTCCACCAGGATATGGACATTCCTCAGATTGTGTTATACGCCAGCTGAGATGGGGCGGCTCATGCGAGAGTGGGAGAGCAAAGAGAATAAACGGATAGTCGTAGGTTTTCACATCAAAGGTACGGCGGTGGCTACCGTACATAGTTTCAGCGAGAGGTCACTAGCCCAGCACCATCATTGGCTAGTGTTCCATCTAGACCCGGGGCTGATCGGAAAGCGAGGGGCTCCGGGGTCGAGGATCGGAAGGGAGCACTCGGTTAAGATGGCCTCTCTAGCCTACGGGAAGTGCGACAAGAGTCCCACTAGGAGTGCACACTCGGTTCAGATGTCTATATTGGGTGTGGTAGACCTGGCCACATGCGCCGAGCGTGCCCATATGCTAGGCGGGGTGATGATAGGGTCATGCACAGACCACCGGGCGGCAATGACGGCCCATTCGGCTCCACAAGGAGCATCTACTAGTAGGGCGGTCGGTGCAAAACCAATTCAATGCCCTAGCCTCGTGCGGGGAGTAGGAGACTTCGCCAGATGTGGTCACCGGTATGTTGCTTGTCTTTCATATTTATGTCTATGCCTTGATAGACCGGAAGCAACATTGTCTTTCGTGACTCTTTAATTTCTAGTAGTTTTGGAGTTAGTCTGAAGTCTGTTAGAACCATTCTCTGTTTCTACCCCGAGTCGTGATTTAGTTGTAGCTAGGCGGGTATATAGAGTTGCCCCATTACTATGTTGCATAAGGTTACCTCATGATTTGGTAAAGTTATCCATGGTGACTTTGATGTTATTCCTTGTATGGATTGGTTGTTTGCATGTTATGCCTCGATTAATTGTAGGACCCATACCGTGGAGTTTCATTTTAAGGTGGCTTGAGTTTTGGAGTGGAAGGGTAGTTCGAGGCGGTGCCGGAAGGTCGGTTTATTTCCTATCTTAAGGATAGAAGATGATCTCTAGGGTTGCATGTATCACCTACTTGGGGTTAAGATGTAAGTACGAGACCCCCAGACTATTAGTCGATTAGGTGGTGTGCGAATACAGGTGTTTCCCGAGGATTAGCTGGAAGAATTTCCTCTGAAAGGAAATTGATTTTGATATTGATGTGTTGCGGATATGCAACCTATTTCTATCCCTCCTCCTTAGGATGGCTCCGGTCGAGCTAAAGGAATTGGATTAGTTAAAAGGATTTGTTGGACAAGGGCTTCATTAGACCAAGCCATTCTCCATGGGGTGCGCCAGTTCTATTTGTTTCGAAAGAAGGATGATTCCCTTCATGTGTATTGACTACAGCAGGTTGTACAAGGTTACCATCAAGAAGAGATACGCCTTACCCAGGATACGATGGTGATTTGTGTGGCCCGGCTTGAGTGCCAAGTTCTTTTCCAATATCAATCTCGATCAGGGTATCATTAGCGTAGAATTTGGGAGAGTGACATCTTGAAGACCGCTTTTAGGACTTCGGTATAGTCACTACGAATTTGTTTTATGTATTTTGGGCTAACCAATGCTCCCTCTGACTTTATGGACCACATTGAGCAGGGTGTTCAAACGATATTTTGATATGTTCGTGATCGTGTTCATTGACGACATTCTTATATACAATCGGAGCGAGGAGGAGCATGCCACTCATTTGAGAATAGTCTTGCAAACCCTCAAGGATCGTTAGAAGTTTGTATTCAAAGTTTAGCAAGTGTGAATTTTAGCTGAACTGTTAGCATTTTTGGGTCATTTTGTATCAAGAGAAGGCATGGGTAGATTCCCAAGAGCCGAGGCGGTGAAGAATTGGCCCCGGTAGTCAGATCCTTTAGAAATTTAGGAATTTCTTGGGCCCTGAGGTTATTATAGAAGGTTTGTAGAAGGTTTCTCATCTATTGCAACACCTCGACCAAGAATTTGACTTTGAAAAGGTGAAATTCCAATGGCGAATGCTTGTGAGAAAAGCTTCAAGAGTTAAAGACCCGATTTACTTGACACCGTGTTGACATTACTCGAGGTACCAATGGCTTTGTTGTCTATTGTTATGCTTCGAGAGTCGGGTGGGATGTGTGTGATCACGGCGTGGGAAGGTAATAGCATATGCCTCGAGACAGCTGAAGGTCCATGGAAAGAATTACCCGACCCATGATCTTGAGTTGGCCGCGGTGGTGTTTACGTGAAGATGGCAGCATTACTTGTATGGGGTCCATCTGGATGTATTCTAGGATCCTAGAGCTTGCAATACGTGTTCCTGCAGAGAAAGACCTAAATCTTTGGCAAAGAGAAGGTGGTTGTAGTTACTTAAGGACTATGACATGAGTGTCCTTTACCACTGCGGGCAAGGCTAATGTGGTTGCGGATGTTCTTAGTAGACTCTCTATGGAAAGAGTGTCCCACGTGGATGAGGGAAAGAAGGAGTTAGTGAGGGATATCCATGGAAACTTGCAAAATTTGGGAGTTAGGTTGATCGATTCGAAAAATGACGGTGTTGTTTGTATAATGGGTTAGAATCGTCCTTGGTGGTTGATGTTAAATCTAGGCAAGATGAGGGATCCAATTTGAGTAAGCTGAAGGGAGCGGTGCGGAGTCAAAGGTGGAGGTCTTTTCCTAAGGAGGTAGATGGTGTGCTACGATACGGGTCGACTATGTGTTCCGGACGTTGATAATTTGAGAGTTCGGACTATTACATGAGGCACATGGTACCAGATATTCTATTCATCTAGGATCCACAAAATGTCGGGATTTGTGAGAAATCTATTGGTGGGATGGTATGAAGAAAGATACGAGTTCGTAGAAAAATTCCCAAGCGCCGGCAATTGAAAGTCAAACATCAAAGGCCGAGAGGCATGCTTTAGGATATCAACATTCTACTTGGAAGTGGGGAGAGATTAATATGGACTTTGTTCTGAGGGCCTACCTCCTTACTCGTCGACCTTCTTGACTCCATTTGGGTGGTGGTGGATAGGACTAACTAAGATGGCACACTTCCTACTTGTCAAGACCACGGATTCAGCGGAGGATTATGCTAAGTTGTATATTCGGGAGTTAGTTTGACTTCATGGAATTCCATTAGCTCTATTATTTCAAGCCAGGGTACTCGGTTTACATCTCAATTACGGCATTCTTTTCAAAAAGGACTTGGGACGCAAATTAAGCTCAGTACAACCTTCCATCCGCAAAAAGACGGCCAAGCAGAACGAACAATTCAGACCCTTGAGGATATGTTGAGGGCATGCGTTACGGATTGCGAAGGTAGTTGGGATGATCATTTTCCCTTAATCGGTTGTTTATAACAACGATTACCACTCCTAGTATCCGTGGCACCGTATGAGGCTCTTTACAGGCGGAGGTGTAGATCTCCCATCAGATGGTTTGAGGTTGGTGAGGCAGCAAGCAGTAGGCCCAGTTCGGTTCATGGCGATGGTGAGTTCAATTGATAAGGGGCCGTTAGCGCTCAAAGTCATGAAATCGTATGCGATGTGGTGAAGATTTGGAGTTTGATGTGGACAACTGGGTATTTCTAAAAGGTATCTCCCATGAAAGGGAGTCATGTGGTTCATAAGGAAGGATGCAAACTCAATCCCCGCTATGTTGGTCCCTCACAGGAATTTTGAGGAGAGTTGGCAAGGTGGCGTATGAGTTGAACTTGCCTCAGGAGCTATCTTCGGTACATCCCATCTTTCGTGTGTAACTTTTGAAGAAATGCTTGGGTGATCCTGCCTTGGTAGTTTTGGTAGATAGCATTGGGTGAAGGACAACCTCGGTTATGAAGAAATTCCGGTGGAAATCTTAGATGGGTTAACTCTATAAGCTAAGGAATAAAAAGTAGCTTCAGCTAAAGTATTATGGAGGAATCAGCATGTTGAGGAGCCGTAATAAGCCGAAGCGGATATGATAGCTAAATACCCTCATTTGTTCCCTACGCGGCTCAGTTTTCGTTTGAGGTATCGGTTTTGCCCTAAACCTTTAATTAGCTTCCCGTTTAGTTCATGTGTACAAGTTTGTTTTATGATATGGTAAATGTATTTGATGTCTTAATTCAGTTTAGCTATGTAGTTCCTTTCGGAGGTAGTCATTAGACAGTTTTCGACTTAAATAACTAGTAATTGTATATGGTGATAGCTTGTTTCTGAGTTTTCTGCATGTTTCTAACATTCGGATGAATGCTCTAAGGAGATATTGTTATACCCTGGGAACCAAGGATCAGACCCAGGAGTCAAAGCGGTGAAAAATTGAAAATTCGCACCAGTCCACGAGAATGACTAGTGAGGTGAGTTGTTAGGAGTGACCATGAGTCGTGAAGTGACTGCCGTCATCGACTTGGTTTGGCAAAGTTTGAGTGAGGAGGCCATGGGCCAGACAACGAGTCGTGGTCAGACCTCACGACTCGTGAGGTCATCCGTGGTCAACCACGGAGGTTTGGCAAGATGGGATGGGCAGTGTAGGCCACGAGGTGACCACAGTCGCGGTACGACCTCTGTGGTCGTGAAGTCCCCCGTGGGGTCCCTAAGGAGTTTTTGGTGATGGACTCCAGCGGATCGAGGCAATGAGTTTTGCCCTGTGGCAACGACCGTTAGGTCCCTCGTGAGGGCTTGGTGACGAAACTCCTGCATTTTAATCAGGGTGTTTTCGTAACTTCCTAAGTTCCTAAGGCCTAAACTACATCGTTTTGGGTAATTTTTGAATGTGATAAGAGGAGTTAAGTCCCCATTGCATGCCCATTCTCTCATGCAAAGAGATTTTGAGAGGTTTTGGAAGATTCAAGGCCTTCTTTCCCAAATTTTCTTTAAATTTCTTGGTGGGTGTTCAAGAAACCTCAAGTACATCTATTCCAGTATGTAGGGTTCTAAAATGGGTGGAATTCTTCCCCACCCATGCCCAATTTCGTCAGTCATGAATTAGGTTATTCAAATTCCATGGGGTTTTACACAAAGCATGTCAATGTGATTTCTCTTTATGGGTATGTTTTAATTTTGTTTTATTCATGGAAATATGCATGATGGGTAGGTTTTATTATTATTCCCTTTAATTCATGTTTCAATCTTTTTAAAATCAAAATATCCCATTTATGGAAGTTCATGGAAGTTATGATTTATGATGAATATTTATTATTTGAGTTTATTGATCATGGAAATGCAAGAATCCAAGTTACCCATGTTTATGAGCATATTTTTGAAGAAATTGAGTATGATGAAGTATTCGTAATGCCCACATGATGTAGAATGATTTATGAATTACGAAACGAATTTCATGATTTATCGATTTATGATGTTGGCCAATAAAAAGGGTCTTGATTCTTTGCTAAGAATGTTTTAAAGGGGATCCACGATGATAAATATTATATCTTAGCCAATGAATTTTATGCATGATATTAATGATTTATGTATGAGCCTATATGCATACATTTGGGAGCCGTGTCCAGTACCGAGCAGCCCGACATTCAAAGGACTACGCTGGTATCTCATAACCACGTGCCACTCTGGGTTGTAATGTTATTGATAATGATCCCCTCAAATGTGATATCACACCCTATGCACGACCCTCGCCTGGAAAGCCAGGATCGGCTTTGCCCACTTGAGCGAGATAGTGGGGCATCATGAAAGGCTCTACCATGATGGTTTCGGTTATGTTGAGTCCTCCCATTGTTCCACATGTTTTATGCATTACTATGTATATGTTATTGGCTCAAGTTATGTTTTGATAAAGTTTTCTTACGATTATGATAATGAACAATTATGAATGATTTGAAAGCCTTGAGCCTTATGATTATTATGAAGATTTTGATGAAAGCATGATTTCCTTCTCCTCTGTCTATTTATGAGTTTTATTTTATTATTATTATTTTTAAATGACCATTTTACTTACCTTTCATACTAAGTAAATTCCATGTACTAACCGCATACTTTCTATGTTGTATCATTTTATGATACAGGGTCCGGATCTCAGGCTCATCCTCACCCTTAGGTCGTCTCAGCTTACGCTTTCAGCTCATTGGTGAGTCCTCATATTCTGAGGGCTATTTTATAGACTTTCATGTTGTTTATGTTTCCGAATTGGTCGGGTTAGTTGGGCATGTTGTGCCATCAACCCATCTCATGTTTTAGAGGCTTTCAGACAAGTATGTAGTATTCAGCTATGTAAACGTTTGATATTTCTTGATTCTATGTTATGAGTACGTTTTTGCTATATCTTTATGGTTATCGTTCCGCTTAATTGAATGAGATGAGTTGTATGCATGAGCCATAGGTCAACTTGTCCCGTGTATACAATCCGGGTGTACGTTCGGGTCGTGACATCAAACCTTCTTTACATCATATATATATATATGTATATATCATGAATAATAAACATGCATAACTGAAATCATGAGGGACAATGGGAGACTCGTCATATAACCGACATTACCACGATAGAGCTTCTGTGGTCCCGACTATCACACTCAAGTGGGTAGAGCCATCCAAAGCCTTACCGGGGTTAAGGACGATACCATGATATCGATAGAAAGCTCAAGACCCCCTTGGGGAAGGTGAAAGATCACATAGGAGGTCCCAAAATAATCTGATCGTACTTACGTTGGCGCGTAATTCTGAGGCATAGGGTTGACTGACCCTTAACCTACTCGGTGCTAGACACTACTCTCAAAAACATTCATATGTTCTCCATCATTTTTCAACGATGCTGACCATCGTCTGTTGATGAAGCTGAATAATCCTATACATATAAAAACTGAAATCACACATGAGGAGCCTTGGCTCAAACTATACCACAAGCTGAACATAATTGGGAGTCTTGACTCCAAAATCATGTGGTAAGCTAATTAACTTGAAATCATACATCATACTTGAAAATATGGGCTTTCCCAATACTAAACATGTATGAAAATACTTGATTCACTTGAAAACATGATCATGAACATGGGTCACTTGAAAACATGCTTTGCATCATAAATATCTCATTGGACATGGGTAACTTGAGAACATGCTTTGCATCATAAATATCTCATTATACTTGAACATACATCATAAATCTCAACTTTCATGAATTTCTCATGAATGGGCATTATAATTTATAATGCTTTAAAATATGATTATAATTTAAAACAATGTAAAACATACCCATGAATCATAATTCAATAATAGAAAAATACTTAAATCATACCCATGGTAGAAACTTAGGAAATTCATGCATTGGGTAAAACCTCATATGATCAACATATAGATTTTCATGAATTAGAGAGGTAATGGGCATGGGTGTGAACAAATTCACCCATTCATAGCCTTAAATGCCTGAGAGGATATGATTTTACAACTTCTTTGATTGCCTAAGGAATAATTGATGAAAACTTAACGGAAATTTAGCTTGATCACCTCTTTAGACCCTTACTCTAGCTTGCATGAGTAGGAATAACTTAAAATGAACTTCAACCTCTTAATACTCACTATTCACAGCTTAAAATGATGTAGTCTAGGCCTTAGGATCATAGGAATTAGGGAAAAGTCCTTACTAAATTCGCAGAGAAAAACTGAGTGCCAGTCCCAACAAGGGACTGGACGAGTCGTTACCAGGGAAAATGAGTAATCGTATGCTATCGTGAAGTCCACTGCCACTTTTCCTTGAGGGGGTCCCCACGAGGGACCTATCAACTAGTTACTGGTGACCATGACTCGTGGTCACCACTCGTTACCTCCAGTGCCGAAAACCTCAAATCTTTAATTAGCTGATGACCACAACTAACCTAATGGATCGTGGCATCTGACCACAACTCATTGTGTCCATTCGTTAGGTACACTGTTAACTCAACCTTTTCCTTCTACTACCATTAACCACGGGTGACCTAAAGACTCATGAGGGCTGATCAAGACTCATAGTCTCACCCATGGTCTTCGCAATTTGAAAAATTCCAGGCAAGTCAACATTCCTCACCATGAGTCACCTAATGATTCGTGGTCAACCTGAAGGGTCACAGGAAGACTCATTTTGTGACCTGGTGCAGAGAATTCTAGTTTTTCCATTTCAACTCCCAGGTCTGTCCTTAAGGATTCTAAGCTATAACAACCACGAGCCCCTCCTCTAGCTGCAGCGGGTCTCTGGCCACGACCTCTGCCCCTTCCTCTACCGTGAACTGGGGCAGCCACTGCTGGTTCAGGTGCTACGTCTCTGTTTCCGTTTGTGCATGTTCTCACCATCTGAGAAAGAAGAAGAAAAAGTATTAGATACCAATTTGGACCACCAGATATCAATTGGAATCAAGTAACCGGATGAAAGGAAAGAAGAAGGAAGTTTTCCTAAAGTCCTGCAGCCTGTTTAAGATAAGTTTACGGACGTTTCTGCACTAATCTGCGAGACTCTACTAGACCCGTCTTAGTGAAACGAGATCAACGAATCTAGAGCTCGGATATCAACTTTGTCAAGGAACAAATGATCATAATTGGCACACACACTAACCCCCGGTTGGTGAACCAACGAATTTCGATACTACCCCCAAAATAAGACATGCAAAATGGTAAAATGCTATCTTTAATTATTGAAACAAAATTCACATCATAAATCAACCGCTTAAACTGACACTCTGAAATGATACGCATGACCTGAAAGTCATTGCATAAGACGTCTGTTTCCACAAACTAAGAAACTAAAAACAAAAAATGTAATAAAGTGTCCAAATGTCTGAAAGAGGGACATTTGTAACGAAGGAGTGAACTACGTCCTCATCTGTTTACCTTCTAAATCCCCAAAAGCTGTTGGTTTATAGGTGAGGGTGTGAAGAACTGCAGGGCTTGAACTCTGCACTGAAAAAAATGCAGAGGTAGCGTCAGCACATGACACAATACTGGTAGGCATCATCGTCCGGCCTTACATAATAACATATAATTAAAGATAAAGTGATATAAAAAGTGTCCACAACATTATACATAAGTAAGAAGACATTTTATGAACACTAGGTATACTCAGGAATCAGCCGGCCTGCTCATTGGATTAGGCCTCTCACTACAGCGGTCACTTGTCTGCTACAACGGTGTCTCCACAACGAAAATGGTTCCGCTGCAGCGGCACTGCTTGGGCAGTAACCCGACATGCTACACTCTTCTCAATTCATCCATCCCACAGTTAAATAGATCAACAGTTTAACATTTCACATACTCCATGAATCCATCAAACACTTCAAATTAAAAAAAAACACATTAACTATTAAAAGCTACAATCCCTCAGTTATTCATAGCGATGACTACTCAATAACTACACACGGTGACAAAGTCACACTTAGCACAAAAAACATGTCTATTGTGATCATTTCACATCATATCCATCATACTTTACACATTATCGTAGCACGTTTCTCATCTACTTCATGAACATAAATGGAATCCCAAAACAAAATGCAAACAACACAACCAAGGGTAATATGACGGGCACACACCTCTGCCATCTCCCCTTATCACTCAACCACACGAACCATGTACACACACGCCAGAGGGTTTTATTTGTGCCCATGCATTCATGACTTTCAAGGGACTCTATAAATCCATGTAGTGTGCTGGTGTGCCACCCGCTCCCATTCCTACGCTCATTCGGGTGCTTCCCTCAGAACCGAGCCACTCAAGTAATGTTATTCACTCGCCCGAATACTCCACTCGGGCTCGAGCCTCTCATTTTAGGATGTAAATTCTATCCTTCATCATTCTCATAAAAAGAACATATCAAGTGCATCATTTCATCATACAGAACAATTACAATCTACTCCTCAAGTAAGCCATTATCAATTAACAACTCTCTCATTAACGGAGTGTGATCACTTTACTTAACATTCAACACAGTTAATCCATTATCATATATGAAATCTTTTAAACAAGTCATCACAGTTCAATATCACATCATAATCACATCCTTGAAATAATTATCAACAATAGACTCACATATCACGCAAAATGTCCAAAGACCAATTGTATATCAACATTGCACAATATACATGTAATTATATAGGTCTATCCCTATAAACCGTAACCTACCTCAACTACTCGAAATTATCAACTTCACTATTTTGCAGGATCTTTGCCATTCCTCAATGCTTCAGATTGTTCGAAATCTACACACATATAATCATTAATTAATCACTCCTCAAGATAGGGTCTAATTCAATCAAACCCTTCTCTTTTCAGGGAAATTTAATAAAAAATCGTTCCCTTTCACCTAGTTCTAGGTCCCCAACTTTTCTAACCCATAAACATTAACAAGAGGGACCCTAGGAAGTAAACATTACTCAAATTTCAACAATCAAGCCTCCCATTAATCCCCCACAATCTCAGCCCTAGTTCATCAACTTAGGGTTTTATCTATATAACTTCCACCATTAAAGGTCCACAAGCAATATAGGATCAACACTAATCATAGAAGAGGCAGGAGAATTGAGATTCTTAACTTTGGAGAGTAGTTCACTGCTCTGGAGAAATTTTATGTCTTTGAGCCCTACTAATCGAGTTTTTGAGAATAATGGGATAAAACACCATAAATCCCACTTAACACCCACTTTTTGACTCCCGTTGTCCACTGTAGAGAACCCGCTATAGCGTCCATAGGGTTGCTCTGGCGCTTCCAGCTTTTATTCCATGATTCCTCCACAGCGGGACTCCGACCGCTACCATGGTCTCACTGCAGCGGGAACCCCACTACTGCAGCAGTCCCCCGGAACAGTAGCTACCCAAAATCGCACGGTTCTTTAATGGTATAAGCTTCTCTACAAATCCAAATCACTTCAATCTTTAGGATTATGTTCCCCTTGATGTAGAGAACAAACACCAAACAAAATTGATCCACAAATCAAGCTCCACCAATAATAACCAGTTGTTAATTTCTTCAAGTATTCAAAGATTCAAGTCTTCAATGGTATATTGATGTCCAAATTCAAATTTCAAGAAAAGAACCTATAATCTAGATTCAAGAAAAACTAGGGAAAAACAATCTAGTATAAAAACAACAAATTAAGCAAAACAATTGTCAGAATTTTTTTTTCGAATTTTGAAGGAATTTTAGATTTTTTTGTTTTTAATTTATACCTAAATCCAAGATAAGGGTTGTAAGAACAACACTAATCTGTAGCTCTAGATGCCAAATGATAAAAGAAAACTAAAGAAAGATAAAGGATAACGAACTAGACACAAAAATAATTGATATTAGCAACCCTTGTGAAAGACCTCAAGCGAGATGATCTACTCTTGTAACCCTTCTTTCTAAAAAAAGAATAATCTATGGCTTTAGACAATTTCTCTCTACACTCAAAATAACATATTCAATACAAAGTCATCAACATCTCCCTTTCAAATTAAATGAACACCTATTTATACTAACTAAGAAAAGGGAAGAATATTACAAATATGCCCTTAATGAGTAAGGGCCTTATTTGGGTGGTCTTCCTTTTTCATTGAAATTCAAGAATGGATAATTTCACATGTAGCCATTTTCTTCACTCTCTTGGTCATCTTTTTTTGTTTGGCCATCTTGTGCTCCTTCATCTACCCAAGCCTTGATTTAAAAATGGATCCCTTCGGATTGCATAAAAATGAGATCCTAATGAAGTGTGTGTTGTAGCTCCTGTCTACCTGAATCTGCATAATAATAAGATGTAGAGCCAAGTGGTGTATGTACATTTGAATGTATGATATGTAAAATGGATGAATGAAACAATGATTAAGCAAGACTATCTAAACTAAAAGGATAAACTGACCGAATCTATAAATCTAAATGATGCATTAAAACATAAGTATGAAAGATGTGTAACCAGTTATGCAATAAAACTATGCATCCAAACAATCTTTGAAAATACTTGTATATATGACTTTAGGTGGGAGTTTCTCATAACCTGAATACTTCATATATGAGCGCATGATGTCTAACATCTTACATAAGGGAGAGCCATCCAAAGCCTTTCTAGGTCAGAGACGAACTAAACTATGGATCCATACTAAGCCGTTACTAGGGGCTGTTTGAGGGGTCACCCAAATCAATGACATCCTACTCTAGCTACGTAGTTCTGGGGCTTATGGGTTATCTAAAATCTTTACCTAACTTGGTGCTAAATAATCCTTCCAAAAACTATGCTCATATAAATATGCCTATCTGAGATAGCTGAAAACATCTTTTATAAAGCACTTTAGCTATAGATATAATAGATGTTTAAAAACTCTTGTTGAACCTTGACTAAAAAATCTCTATACTTTATTAATGAGTTTGGCTCAAAATCTTTTTAAAAACTAGTGAGCTTCTATGCTCAAAAATTTTTGAGTGTCAAAAACAAGGCTTTACTTTAGCTTTTGAAAATCATGCTATAAACTATACTTTTTGTCTGAAAATATCTTTATGAAAACTTTCTTAAAATCTGCTCAACTTCATAAAATCAATGTATTCATCTCAAATTTTAAAGCTTTCAAAAAATAATGACTTTCATGCAATTAGCTTCATGGGATAAGAGACATGAATAGACATCAATCAACCAAGAATCGATAGATTTCATCAATAATCATTAAGAGATTGAGGATTATAATTAACAATTGAGAGATACAAAAGATATATCATAATAGGATGAAGAACTCAATTAATGAATAATTCAACTTATAGAGAAGAAGACCAAATTGAGAAATTGGGCAAAAAGCCTAGTTTTGACTTGTATGAACTCTTTATTAGATTTAGGGCATGGCGAAGAATAAAATTCCTCACTTAGGTTAGCCTTACATACCTGAAAGAAAAACTCTTGAATCTAGCTTGAAAATTCCTAGGATGAAGTGGAGGAATTCCTAACTTGCTTGAGGGCTTAAGAGTTTAATGATTCTTGAACTTATGTTGGAATGGGAGGAAATAAGATTTTAGCCTAATAAAATCCTTAAATATACCCCTTTGGAATCCCAGAATGTTCTGATTTAGCTGTTAAAAATAGGAAATTATTAAATAACTCTAGGATCCTGTCTACAAAATAAGTAGTCTAGTGATGATGGGTCTACTACTAGTCATTACACCTCACCATGACTGGTGGTGACTTCTCATGGTCACTGGAGTCCAGTTGAATACCATCTGGTTCTCTTCTCACTACTCATGGTGATGAGTTGAATGTCCATGACCACGACTAGTGGTACCCGCTCATGACATCTGGAAAAATTTGCACCTTATCAGAATCTCACACCATGGATAGGTAGGATGAGTCATTACCTTCCTTAACGAGTCATTACTTCCACTCGTTACTACTGAAGCTATGTTGGACATTCTCTAATCTTCACCTCATGACCTATCAGTACGAGTTGTTACATGATGTAATGAGTCGTTACTTGGATCATTAGGACTGAGATTTTTGAAACTCTGATTGTTCATTACGTGTCATAACATGACTCATGGTATCTCACAACGAGTCATTAAGTGGCTCATTTTGTGATAAGGAGTTAGTTTTCCTACAGGTTTCTACTTTAAGTCTAGGATCTGATCTTAGAAACTTTTGGGTGTTACATTATGTCCCCCTTAGGATCATTCATCCTCAAATAAAGACTAAAATTGGGTGGAATAGTTGATCTGACTGAGAATACCAAACCCAAACTTGACTAAATACATGGAGCATCCAAGCATACTAAAGATCTTAATGAAAGATGAATGAGGCATGAAACTGATAAGAATACTATTAGAGGAAACTGCTACCTCAAGATGATTTTGGACTACAAGGGAATAGATTATGGTATTTGGCCATCATATCTGCTTCAGCTTTACATGTAGCTCCCTCAACTAGCTGATTCCTCCATAGAACTTTCACAGAAGCGAATTCTTTGTTCCTCAACTTACGAACCTGTAGGTCAAGAATCTTACCTGGGACCTTCTCATATGACAGGTTATCCTTCACTCCCACACTCTCCGTAGGCAAAATGAGTGAGGGGTCTCCATACACTTATTGAACATAGAGATGTACAAAAATGGACGGACTGATGTTAGTTTGGCTAACAGATCCAACTCATAAGCTACCTTGCCAACTCTCTTCAAAATTCGATATGGACCAATATAATAGGACTAAGATTCTCTTTCTTCCCAAATCTCATGACACCATTCATGGGTGAAACCTTCAAGTAAACCAAATCCTCTACCGCAAACTCCAGGTTTCTACGCGTAATATCTATATAAGAATTTTGGCGACTCTGTGCAGACTTTAACCTTTCCTGGATGATCTTAACCTTCTCAATGACTTGTTGCACTAAGTCTGGCCCTGTCAGCTCTGCTTTACTACCTTCAAAACCAACCAATCGGAGATCTACATCTCCGCCTATAAAGAGCCTCATAGGGGTCCATCTAAATATTGGAGTGATAACTATTGTTATATGAAAACTCTATAAGAGGCAAATGGTCATCCCAATTCCCCTTTAAATTAATAACATAAGCCCTTAACATATCCTCCAATGTTTGGATAGTTCATTTTTCCGGACCATCTATCTACAGATGAAAGGTTGTACCAAGGTTCACCTTCGAACCCAAACCTCTCTAGAAAGACTTGCAAAACTGAGCGGTAAACTGTGTGCCCCTATTTGATATGATGGATAATGGAACTCCATGAAGTCTAACTATCTCATGAATATATAGTCTGGCATAGACCTCAACTGAGTCCATAGTCTTAACAGATAAGAATTAAGCTGAGTTGGTCATTCGATCTATAATCACCCACATAAATTCATACTGTCTGCATGATCTCGGTAGACCGGTGATAAAGTACATATTTATTATCTTCTACTTCCATTCAGGAATATCTATGTTTTGAGCCATACCACATGGTATTTAGTGATCAACCTTAATCTATTGACAATTCGGGCATCTAGCCACTAGGACTGTATATCGATCAGTTCGGTTCAGTTTTAAAAATTATTGATTTTATTTATTAGTTATCAATATGTATATATTCTAAATTGTAAAAATATACTAAGATATTAGTTTATCAATTATTAATCATTATTGATTTGTATATCGAGTTAACTGTTAATCTTTCACACAAAAATATTTTAGGGAAAAACATTCAAACAAAGTGTAACTAAGACTCATAAACACAAAGTGTCGTGACTACTAATAGTTGCATTGACATTTTACACTGGCAGACACCAATTCTCAGCTGCAATACATCAATGATCATAATAAAATAAATAAAACAGCAATACACTAC
This sequence comes from Datura stramonium, assembly GCA_018107945.1. NCBI lineage: Eukaryota > Viridiplantae > Streptophyta > Magnoliopsida > Solanales > Solanaceae > Datura > Datura stramonium. Next base: position 86,116 of record JACEIK010006528.1, read on the forward strand.
AACACTACAGGCTGGGCAGCTCCAACAAGACAGGAAATTTCAAAAAAAGAAGAAAAAAGGGTGTTGAGTTAAAAAAAGGGGGTGTTGCTGGTTAAGAGCCACAAAAGCATTAAAAGTAATTATAAAATGGTTCACTATATTAGTCTTAGCAACTGAGAGAAATGTAAACAACATAAATTAGCAGCAATAGTAAATTGTAAACAACAGCGGTGTAGGCATAATTTTTTCAGAGCTTAAGCGATGCAGGCTAACACATCAAATGATCAAAATAACACACTAAAACAATACTACAACAACATTAAACAGTAGAAATGCTAGTATAATTTTTAGTATTTAACCGCTATAGTAGTCACATTGTCATAACACCTGAAAAATATCCAGCACAAATAATTTTTTTTGAAAACTTAAAATAACATCAAAACTTGAAAATTAAGTCCAAACATAATACTAGTAGTTCATATTCAAGTCAATGAAATAATAACTACTCAATCCATGTTTTACGCTCCTGCTTCATGTTATCCAAACAACGCTTAACATGAGATTTTAAGGAGGAAGTTCCAATATGCAGCAAATGACCACTATGAATACATTTTACTCTGCACCCTTCATCATCATTTTCTTCAAGCTTTTCATAGTGATTCCAAATAGGTGATCGAAACTTAGGACCACGAAGACGAGACATGGTTAAACATATTAACAGAAAAATATAAAAGATATTAGACTAAGTAATTCAATGGTTAAAAATGAAAGAGACCAATCCACTAAAGAAAGATTGAAAATCAGAGAACCCTTGGGCCTTAACAGACACAAAAGTCCACAAGCTCAAGATACCATTTAATCTTCTACAAGCAAAAACATACAAGCTCAATTAACTTACCAAAGTTTCATCTCTTAACAATCTATGATTCTACATGTCATCAATGCAAGGTTCTGGTTCTTTTTCAAGTTTCTCCATATCTAAAAATAATTACATTAACAAGTCAAAGCTCAATAAACAAAAAAATTAAATAAATTATTCACAATTTTACATTAATGTAAGGTTCTTTTCTTACCTTGTTCAAGTTGCTTGAGAAATCTAAATCCTCCTCAGTACTAATAGGTCGTCGTTCACTCCCAAACTAATCTCGAAGGCACACTAGATCTTGTATCAATTTAGGAGTTAATGAACTCCTAAATAAATCAAGAATGTGTCCTCCAGTACCAAAAGCACCTTCAGATGCCACACTTGAAATAGGAACAACTAGGACATCTCGAGCCATCTCAGCAAAAAAGGGGAATCTAGGTGAGTTAACTTTCCACCAACGCAATATAATAAAATCTGCTTTTCCAATTTTAATATCTTCTACAATATATTTTTCCAATTCTGACTTAGAATCTACACCTCCACTTCCAGATGTATGTCTATAATTCCTCAAAGAAATCACCAAAATCTCCTATAGGTATAGACCTGAACTAGAGTTTCCACTTCTATTGAAGAAAGTTGACCACCTTTATCTTTTGAATAAGTTTTTTCACACTCATTAATCAATACTTTTATGTACTTTAACAAATCATTTTATATAACTGACCCTTTGTCCCCAAACATCTTCTTAAGTGCAAAACTAAGAGAACTAAATTTGTAGTGAGGATTCAAAACCCATGATATGGAAAGCATCTTGTTCATTTTTTATGGAATACCCCAACATTTATCAAATGTCTCCTTCATCTTCTTTGACATTTCACCCAAAGAAGTATCTTCATTTGATTCAATTTTATCAAGTACACACAACCTTGAAAATTTTCAAAAAAATGAAAATTTGATGTAACATATTGTGATCCAGATACCTTCAAAGTAAGCTTAAAAATATTTCAAGAAATTTTACAATTCTCTTTACACTATCTCAATCACTACTTAAAAGTGTACCTGCGGGATTTTCATACACAATATCAACAAACTAAAGATGATATGCCAAGCCAATATCACGATCGGCATAATCTGAAATTGCACACTCATATTCAATAGCCCTGTTCAACATCAAATATGTGGAATTCCTCCTTGTTGGAATATCCAAGAACAAAGATTTCTTAACAAGATTTTCATCTTCATAACATTCCTGAAACTTCATCCCCCTAGCAGGAGATTGCTTAGTGTCTAACTTGTTCAATATACAGTTGATTCTTTTATACCATCTTGAATAACAAAATTTTTAATATGAGTCATACACCTCATATGAAGGTAATTTACCACTCATAAGATTGGTTCCCCACTTAGTTAATTGCTTAGGCAACTCCTTCACAGTCACATCATTTAAGCTAGCATTATCAACTGTAACAGTAAAAATTTTCTACGAACCCCACTCATGCAAACACTTACTAATAGCTTTTGTCATATATTCACCTCTATGACTAGAAATTGGACAAAGTTGATAATCCTTTTATGCATAGCCCGTTTATTATCAATCCAGTGAGCAATAATACACATATAATTAATTCTTTGCACGGAAGTCCAAGTATCAGTGGTAATACATACTCTTCATTTCGTTTCCTTAAAAATAGTCATCAGTTTATGTTTCTCTTATTCAAAAAGATCAAAATAATCAGGAGTCAAAGTGGTAGGGGAAGGGGTCCGGATAAAAGGTTGTGCTACTTTCATGAATTTTTTAAAACCTTCTTTTTCAACAAATTTTAAAGGATGTTCATCAAGAATCACCGTCCGATATAAAGACTTCCTACAATCTTTCTGATCAAATTTCCGTGGGACAACAGCTACATCATCCTTATTACCCCCTATAACTAGTTAAAAGGTTAATTTTGATTGACTAGTATCACCATTATGAGGCATTTTTTTACATTTGCATATATGACCAAGTATTGACCCCGTACCATGATCATCTGTGTCAGGAAAATACTCTTGTTTATAATAGTTACATACACCCTTATTATGTCCATTAGAATAAAGTTATGAGTAAAATGATCCCACACACGAGATCTTTTTTTTCTTTCTTTCCTTACTTTGGACTCAACTGTTTGAGTTTGACTTATAGAATTTTAATTAGAAGCTCCACTTTCACCAATCACATTATCAA
>JACEIK010006529.1:0-89115 GCA_018107945.1 Datura stramonium
TCATAAAAATAGTCCATCCATGGAATGGACTGTATGAGGACCTGGGACCCCTTCTTCGTCCCTTGCGTACGGCATACCGCTCCTTGGAGCGATGTCATCTCTCCCCTGACGGGCGTCAACATAGCTATTAACCCTGGGGTTGGTTATGGAGAGCTATACAGGGCAAAGTCAATTCCCAACTAAACCTGGAATACTAGTATCAGCTAATAACAACTGCTAATCACAATAGATATACTTATGTCTCTCTTACTGGGATTCAAACTGAATTATAATACTGAAGAAACTAACTTGCCGAATGAATTTGCCTTAACATACCTGGATCGCTGATTTCTGATTAACTGGAGAGTTTCAAATCGTACTCAACAACTCTTTCCAACTGTAATTGTATTACTGGGAGAATGAGGCTAGTTTAAGTACTAAATTCGGCAAAAACGATAACTTGCTATAAAAATATTAACTATACTTCAACTTAACGGAACACGGTCGAAAACGTATAATTTCTCAAAAGTTCATAAGGAAGAAATGCTTACTTGAAGCCTGTGATCATATAGAAATTAGTTTGGAGAAATTCTGACAACTTCTACTCGGCAGGGCTACGATTTGCCAGGCGAATTTCAAGAAACTAACTCTGTAGTAATGCTCCCTACAGGCTTATAATTCGATACCTGAAGTTAATTTGAATTTGGACAGTATTTGGCAGCTTAAATGGAAGAGAATTACCTTAAGTTTCGCGTTTTCCTTCCTCTGGACGAAGATATATATGTATATATGAAATATAACAAATGAAAACTTGAACTTATATATAATGTTTGGGCGGTGGACACGGGGTCCGTGGCACGGACCACGTCGCGCAAGTTTATGGGCATCCCACGACGCCCAAGACGTAGGGAGGGGGGCCGTGACACGCCGCCCCTATTGCAGCCTACTTTGGCCTTCTCCCGTGCGATCCCCCGATCCCAATTCCGCGCTCGTTCGACCTTTACCAGGGCCCTTTTTCGTACGCGTCATACTTTAAAACTCTTGACTAACGTACGAATAGGCCGACTAAACGTTAGGAACTCACGGGGTGTAACATAAGATAAATGTTAGATCGTAAATTTTTTAAAAGTAGAAAAAGACCATGATAATTAGATAAAAAGAGTAATTAAATCTAGAATTATTGTTGATGCTACTCGAATTACGACAATTGTTTCAATATTTTTTTATGAATAAGAAGGATGATAGAATATTGACATTTTGAACTTTCTAAATTTATTACACTTCTTTATGTAAAAATAAAAATATTTTTAAAATTAGTTCATTAACACTAATTTTAAAGTTTTGAATTCAAATTTAAAAAAGAAATATCGTATGAAATTATACGATGGGGGTAATTCATAAAAGAAATTATAAAGAATAATTCTCGGCATCACGCCCCACCTTGGGGGTATGGTAGCTTTAGTGCCCTAGTAGGACCTGAATTCGCTAGCTAATAAGCCTAAGCACATCGGTGTCTGGCTGGCTCTATCTCGAGATTTCTGAAAACAACGGGCTATATAAGGAAGCCATTTGAGAGGACTATGTCATTTCACTTGAGTCTTGTTGGCTCATCCCTGAAATGTACAATAGATATTAGCTCCCACTTCCATGTCTTTCTTACCCGAAAATGATTTTGCAAATTTTCAAAAAGTTTAATGAGGAAATTCTAAAAACCAAAATAGAGGCACATGAAATAAATTACCAAAACACCAAAATATAGTACATGAAATAAATTACCAAAACACCAAAATATATATCAGTAAGTTAATATCTTATGAAGTTTTTACTAAATTGAAAAACCATGTCGTAGCAAAATCGATTTTAGGATCATGTAATGCGAATTTATCTCCTGCAAAGTTTTACAAAATACTACATATATATTAGCTACATAATGCATTCTTGACTACTTGAAAAAACATATTTTTAGGTAATGGAGAAGAAGAAATGCATATCTTGCAGAAATTGCTAATTTTATAATAAATCTTATTTATAAATCTTTCTTTTGCAACAATACTTGCGAGAAAATATGCGAAAGTCACGAGTTGGACTCAAGTTCTAGGTTAGATAAATAGGGAATTAAAATTCATGTAATAACAAAAAATAGGGATGCTTTTTGGACATAATTAGTTATAACATTAAGACATTATGGAAGGATGAGAGAAAGAGAGAAAAAGATTACCGACGATACAAAATTTCAGTATGTATGGTCTAATCATAAGAGCTAGCAATCGTCCATACTGGTAATGTTAGTTGTTTCTTGATTGTAATTCTCACAGCACCAACACCTTGACACAATATTGATTTGAACAAATAATATTTGACCAAACATTGAAGTAGTTGAGTGAAAGTACAGCCAAAAGAAAACAAATGAACAAAGAAAATGTTTGCAATTTCTTGAACAAATGAATAGGAAGAGTAAGAAAAGCCTTCAATGTGGTGGAGCAAATGCTTGAATGCAGGCATGAAAGCCATGTATATTTGTGGTGGCTGTTAGAAAGTTTTAATTTTTATTTTTCTCCAATAAACTTTCATAAATTAATCGATTGGATAGAATGGGAATAATCTAGCTAAATAGAACCTTCCTACTTTTTTCTAGCTTTTTCCAGTAGCAATATATTGAGAACCATCAATGGTGCAAAAGGTCTCCTATTGTGTGTTTTTCATAGAAAGTCAATGCCATGGATCACTATTCTTGTTCTCTCATACTTATTCTTGGTCGGTCTTTGGAGTTATGTGCTATATTCTATTTTGCGGGACATTGTGTATTATTTTATTGTATCTACTATAGCTTCTAACCATTTAGTAATATAACTAACCATATAACATTAAGAAGAAAAAAAAGGTACTTGAATTACCTCTTAGAGTTGATGCGGAACAAAGTCCCTTTTTCCCCACCTTGGCTTGTTTGCCACCATATTCCAACTAAATGAATAGCAACCTTCGATAATGTTGTGTTTGAAAAAATTTCAAGATTCACAAAATACAAAAGCATAGAAGATATAAACAGATAAACCCAAGTAGTAATTAGAACAAGAAAGTTAGGCGATAATAGAAACAATAATAAGAAATCAACAACAACGTGTATGTTTTGAAACGAGAGATATAAAGAGCTACGCCCTATAAATTTCTTCAAGCAAGAAAATCATGCTTTCACCAACAAAACTTATACAAATAAGTAATTCCATTCCCTATTGATACATTTCTATACACTGAGTTCACAAGAAATCAAAATGGGTTTCCATCAAATAATGTAAAAAATGTCCAAATTGCACAAACACATGTTTTATAAGAGGCGTAGAGAAGGAGAGGACACCATGTTGCAAAAGAACTTGTTGCATACGAAGGAACAACGCGTGTTCTCAAGAAATGGAATGAAAGTGTTGAAAGCAAAATGCAAAAATATTCATAAAAAATAATATTATTGCGAGTATTCTTCATCGTTCTATGAAGTTTCACTTATTATATAGTAGAATTTGCTTATTAAATTCTAAGTATTTATTTTTCCATTAAATTTGAATATTAAATTATTTGTTAAACTTTCATTACTTATTCCCATCAAAATACCATTATTATTATTATTATTATTATTATTATTATTATTATTATTATTATTATTATTTAACCTCAGTGAAAATTATCACCTAAAAGTCAGTTTCTTTTATCTTATTTTTTCTCAAAAAAAAAATTTGCCTTTTTCTCTTATTTTATCCAAAATATTCTTTTGATTTTATATATTCCCACCACATTTTTACCAATTGAAGTAAATTTATTTGTAGTAAATTTTGTTGAAGGTGTCATTTATTTGTATTAAAGTTCTATTAAGACCGATAATAGTGAGGCAATGACTATTTTGTATATTACAATGATTATATGTTAAAAAGAATTTGCGCTTTTTCATATTATATTTTTAGTGCTATATATAGATTGGACGTGAATTTTTGCATGGTTGTAGCTTGCTTTGTTTTTGCTTTTGATTGAATTTTAGATTAGTGATGCATTCTTTTCTATCGAGTAGGTTCTTTGGAGAGATGATTTGATGATAAGGGTTATGATAAGATATATGGATCCACCACCGTACTACGGACCAGGTCCTTCTGGTGCTCAGAACAGAGACCCAACCAGATAATGCAGCAAGAAACGTGACACACAAAGTTTACGTGGAAATCTCCTTGCTCAAGGGAAGAAAAACCCATGACCTACCATGTAGAATTTCAAACAACTCCACTAAATCGAGCAGCAATGATTACGAGACTCCGGTAATCCTAAGAGATTAAACTCTTAATCTCCCACTTGTAATATTATATTACAAGACTTTAAGGTAGTAACTCAACTACCGACTCCAACAACTACCTCTAACTGATGTACAATGGCTAACTCTAGCCAAACTAACAACTAAATCTAGTTGACAATATAAATTACAACTTTGAATACAAATAAAAACAACCTTACACAATATTCATTTTCCTCTAACTATTACAACTTAACACATTACAACTTTAACAATATCCTAAGGAAAAGATAACATTTTGTGATCCACAGATCGGCGAGCAGTTCCGGCAGGAGAAGAGAATAAGTTTGGAGGAAAAGTGTCTAGACAAGTGTTGTATGTGTTTGAATATATGTTTCTTCAAAAGAACAAAAAGAAAGCATTAGCTACCTCAACAAGAAATCATCCCATTGGTCTAGTACAATTGACACGTAGGATTAGGCTGTACTGCTTCTTTGTCACACCAACCTCCTGCAAAAAACACTTGTTACAGCTGTAAAAAAGAGTTTCCCTTGACTCAAACCAAATTAACTCCAACATGAGGATAGGCCTGAAGGAAACTGGTCCGATATTGTTTTGTCATCATCAAAACTAGTAATCTAACAATTTCCCCCTTTTTGATGATGGAAACCATCTTGCAAGTTTCACCTTATTCCCCACAATCTCTTGTCAACCATATCATCACGGGAGCTATCTTCTCCCTTTGGCATCATTAAAAAGAAGCGATAGTAAACCAAAACAAGAAGAGCCTGGATATGTTAACTCATAGCCCTTTGAGACAACACAAACATGAATGAGAAATAAAGAAAGAAAGAAGAAGGACAATAGACACAAGGCAGCATCAAACATTAGTTTCATTAAGTTAAATTAGCATTACATCATCACTAGTGACAACCATTGAGAGAGATAAACGAGGCGCCAAACAAGATAAATAGGGAGTTGAGAAGGCTGGTAACGGGGCAAGGGAAAGGAAGGACGGGGAAGGGACACTTGAGCGTGGGGCCGGATAATTTGGGTAAGAGGGCTGAAATGTGTGGTCATTAAATGTCTGCGCATGAAACAACTTCTTGAACAATTCTTTGACCTCGTCTTTGAAACTTCATTCTCTTGTTTTGGGCGTAGACGATACGGGTTCCTCTACTGGTTTGTCTTAAGACGAACTATTTCGGCCTCTTTTTGTGCAAACGGAACCGGTAAGCCGCTCAATTTCTGAACTGACTTCTCTTGGGAGGCAATTAGATCAAACACCGGAGATTGACTCTTACCCCTCCGCCTCAATACACACTCACACTCTCTTCAAGAGTACATTATGAGAGTGAAAATCTTCTTTTTTGACCCAATAATTCCCAGACCACATTCAATATTGAAAAACTCGAACTTTGTTCAAAAGAAACCCATAGAGAGCCGTGCTTACCATCCTTCAATGCATGATTTTGTGCATGTGATCCATCATCCTGCCAGCTTGATTTACATCTTTGAAAATGCGAGGTCTCCAGTAAGAACAATCGGCGATTGACACTTGATTCTTTTCTCGGCTCTTGGGAGAAGAACCTTGTTTATGAATTCAAACATCAGCTGGTATTCTCCCTTCATTTGCTTCTTAAGCACTCCTATCCCTATAATGTTCTCAATTTGTAATCAATGAGATGAATTCTCTCCAGCGCCTCACCATCAATAGACGGATCCCTCGAGCGGGAACTTTTAGAATAGATACGAGTGTATTTTCTCGTTTATCCTTGAAGGTGACCCCATTCACCTTGCTAAATGTCTTGAATTGCCATTTTCGGCAAACTCTAGAGCTCATGATAGAACTCCCGACTTCGGGCTCATGCGGGCGGGACACAGGAGGGAACAAAACAGATGCCATCCTTGGAAATTCACCATTTCCACTAACTCTGCCATCCCATCCATATCAACAACCCCTGGATCAAAGACTCTACCCCTCGACACCTTTTGGGATCGCATAATTATCGCCTATCCTCTCTTGACAAACCGGTAGAGGCTAGAGTGGGGCTTGAATGCGGAGGGCTTCGGGTCCTATGGTGCGAGGGTCCTACCTTGAAGGAGAGGGAGAGTCCTCTGTAGAATCTTCACAACAACGTTTGGGCTTATTTGAGGTTGCTTCCTCTTTTAGGAACGGTCGCGTTCCTTTGTGGGTCGATCTGTACCGCTGATTTGTTGGAGCTGGAAACCTTACCTTCCCTTTTGTCTTTACACCAGTTGGCTGACCCTTCCTCCTTTCACTAGCAAGCTTTTTCGTCTTTGGTCCCCTTCCTCCTAGTCAACCACAACATCGGGTTGAATATCGCCATAAATCAGTGACTATTTTGCGTTTCAACTTTCTCCTTTTGGTAGTCTGAGTTTGACTTTCCTTCAGGGCATCAACCATAATTTTCTTGTTGAGGCTCTGGTGTGCAATGTAGTCGGAACCCGGTCCCTTGATTGACTACGAGGGGATGCGAGATGATCTTTTGAACCTTCCATGAGAGGGTTGTTCATCCTCGCTATCTTCACTCTCTCCGACCAGCACCTGGGTTAAGGAGGATGTGTAGCTCCTAAGTGCCATCCCATTTTAGGAGATGAAGCAACAACAAGAGGAGAAGTAGAAGGGGAAGAGTTTTAAGGAAGGGCTCATAAATAGGAGTTGTGGAGGGGTTTTGTTGTGGTGACTTAAATGCAGAGGAAGAGGGTGTTGATGAACCAGGTTCCTGGAGGGTTCTCCTACGAGTGGAGGCGCTGCTAGCTATTAGGAGGTAGGTACTGTAGGGGTTTTCGCCTCAACCACACAAGGAGAAATTTTGAGTGGAGGAAGGGTGGCGAGAGGGGTAGCGAGATAGGGTTTGCCGGGTATGGTTCAACAGAAGCATCAGATGGGCCTGAAGGGTCTGAACTCACTATTAGTGTTATGTTTAAGTCGGCTAGAGGAGGTTGAGGGACCTGAGAAGGTTGGTTGAAAGGGTTTTCAAGGCGTAGACGAGGGTGTTGATTCCACCGTTTCCAACATGGTAGGTGAGGAAATGGCAGGAGTTTCTGTTTTCTTGGAGGTTGAAGGAAAGTGAGCCATGGTCGTGAGGAAATGAGAACTTTGCAGAAGAGGTGAGGGTTTTGATTTAGAGAAGATGGAGAGGAGAGTTTGGTTTCTTTTAGCGAGTGAGTTTGAAGTGTGAGAGAGAGAAAAAGGTGACAGTTGATAGGCTTTAATGGGTGGGAGAGACGCGCCTAATCGGACGACGTTTGGACTGAAAGAGGCGAGAGGAAAATAGTCTAAGTGACCCAGTACCGGATGAAAGAAGTGGGAAAAAGTTTAGCAGTTCACGGGTTATTTCCACAATCTGTTCATAAGTGAGGAAGTAATACTAACCTGATGAGACTGGTCCCATCTTGAGTTTGAGTAAGATGTGCATAGTTTCTATCTTGTCAACTTCCAGCTTTTTCATACCCACCATGCGTGTATACTGTAAGGTTATGGGCGAGTTAGACATACCCGATCAAAACCTTGCAGGATACTGCATTCTAATCATAGCCAAGTAAAGGAAATCAAAGCTCGAAAAGGAAAATGATGTATAGTTAAATCATTTTGATTAGTCCCGACTTCGGTCTATTTCTTTCAAATTGGTCACTTGTTCAAGGCTTTTGTGAAAATGTACGCAATCGATCTTACGTCTTGCAAAACTCCACTCGGACATGTTCCTTTTTCACATTGTCTCTCAAAAAGTGATGTCTAATGTCAATGTGCTTGGTTCGCTTGTGTTGCACTGGATTCTTAGCCATGTTTAGAGCACTAGTGTTGTCACATCAATACACATTCGAGTTAAAACTCCAAAATCCTCTAGTTGTTGCCGGATCCATAATAGCGAGCACAACACAGACGACGGCCACATACTCTACCTTCATCCGTAGAGAGTGCCACTGAATTTTGCTTCCTTGACCCCTAGGACACCAATGAGGGGCTTATAGGGTTAAATGAGCCATCCCGAGTGCTTTTACGTCAACCGGGTACCCACGGCATAGTGGCATCAGTACCAACAAGATCAAGGGCCTCCACATGGGTAAAGAGAGCTAGATCCATTGTTCCCTTAAGATATCTGAGACTTCTCTTGGCATATTTCAAATGAGATTCCTTGGGACAAGCTTGGAATGGGCGCATCTACTTGAATGCAATATCCGGCTGCTTTGTTGTTAGGTATAGAAGAGATCCAATGATTCCTCTGGCTGTGGTCTCATTCACTGGTGGACCAGGTTCATCGTTGTCAATTTTGAAAGCAGTTCCAATGGGTGTATCAATTGGCTTGGCATTATCCATGTGGAATCTTTTGAGCAGCTCCTTGATGTATTTTTCTTTGGAAGATCATGTTCTATCATCTGTAGCGTAGCCTAGAAAAGATGAGTTCATCCATCATGCTCATCTCGAACTTACTTCTAAGATTTGCGAAATCCTCGCATAGCGAATTTAGAGTAGCTCAAAGATAATGTCATCTACGTATACCTGAACAATGAGCGATTTCTCCCTCTTGACTTGAGGAAAGAGTGTTATCAATCTTTACTCTCTTGAACCCATTGTGAGAGAAACTTGGACAATCTCTCATACCATGCTCGAGGAGCTTGCTTTAATCCATACAGTGCTTTATCCAGCTTGTACACATGATGAGATAGTCAATGTCTTCAAAACCACAGGTTGCTTCACATACACTTCTTCCTTTAAGTATCCATTCAAAAGGGCACTTTTAACATCCATAAAACAATTTAAATTCCGCAAAGGAAGCAAGCAATCAGCATACGAATAGCCTCCATTCTTTCCACAGGAGCGAAGGTTTCATCATAACCAATTCCCTCCTCGATTGTATCCACTGGACAGCCAATCAAGCCTTGTTTACGATAGTGACTCCTTGTTCATTTAACTTGTTCGAAAGACCCTTTGGTCCAAATAACGAGTTCGATTAGTTGGTCTTGGAACTAGATGCCCAGACTTTATTTCTTTCAAATTGGTGTGAGTTTCCTCCACCGCATTACATTTACCCATTCAACATCCTTCAAGGCCTCCTTGATTTTTGGCTCAATGCGAGATATGAATGTTGAGGATGAAAACCTTGAGTCTTTGATCTGGTTGCATGCGGGAGTCAATGGTGACATCAAATTGTCAGTGGATGAGGAAGATTTGTGTTTCGGTTGGATCTCTTTCTGGGAGGATTCTCACCTTGCATGCACGATCCCTCTTACGGGCTGCTTTTGCTATCTTTCTCTTGTGAATTTTCTATCTTTGGTATGTTCCTTGCATCTAGATAACATGATCTCTTTCTGTGTTGGGTTTTTTTATTTTCTCGAGGCTTCTACGATGGAGTCACGATCAAGCTGCATCTCTTTGGGTTTTCCCACGAGTTCTTCAAGTTCATCATCATTCGTTACTTCTACATCTTTCAGCTTCCCAGTCTCATCAAAAATAACATGGATACTTTCCTCAACACATTGTGTCCTCTTGTTGTAGACATGATATGCCTTGCTGTTTTAAGAGTAACCTATGAAAATTCCCTCATCACTTTTGGAATCAAATTTTCCTAAGTTATCTTTACCATTGTTCGGCCTGAGCATTTTCATCCAAAGACTCACGAGGTAGTTCGGCAATGGCTTCTTTCTATTAAAAGTAACTCGTAGGGAGTTTTCCTAGCAAGGGCCGGATTAGACACCTGTTCACCACATAACAAGCGGTATTCACTACTTCACCCAAAAGGATAGCTACACCTCCATCTATGAAGTGTTCTAGCAATATCTAAAAGGGTTGTTTTTCCTTTTCGACCACTCCCGTTCTGTTGTGGAGTCACGGGAGTAGAGAAGTTGTGACTGATTCCCTTAGCAACACAAAAGCCTCCAAATTTTGCATTTTTCAAATTCCATTCATGGTCGGACACAGTCACACTGTGTGTGATTCAGCTTCATATGGATTTGATTTGCGAATGATTCAAAGGTAGGGAATGTTTCATCCTTAGAACGAAGAAACATGGACCAGGTATATCTTGAGTAATCATCAACAACAATAAGGATGAGCTTTTTTTCCTCTCGACTTGCAATTTTCGGGTCCACACAAGTCATGTGGAGCAATTTCCAAGTTCTAGAGAGTGCTTACCTCCTTTTTGTTCTTGAAGGAGGATCTGGAATGTTTCCCTTTGACACAAGCATCACATAATTGATTAAGTAAATTTCACCTTAGGAAGTCCTCAACTAGATCCTTTGATACTATCTTGTTGAGAAGGACGGAAGCTCACGATGCTTGAAGCCTTCTATGCCACGGGGTGAGAAGCCGTCTTCCATCATGCTTAGATATGCTTAAGGCCACCACTAGTAGTTGATTTAAGATCGGCAACATACATGCTCTTGCTTCTATTAGCTGTCAGAACCACCTTCCCGGATTGAAGATCTGTCACCGTGCATAGGTCTGAAAGAAATTTGACCTCATTTCCCTTGTCACAAATGCGAGATACACACTCGAAGGCGTATTTCAGCCCATTTACATAGAACACATTTTTTATAGCATGATCAAGTGTCTTCCCAATCTTTCCTACACCAAGAATGTGCCCCTTCTTGCCATCTCCAAAGGAAACTGATCCTCCTTGACACGCCTTAGTGAGGAAAATGCTCAATTTCTCCGATCATGTGTTTTGAGAAACCCTTTGTCCATGTACCATTTTTGGCCCGCTTTCTCTCACTTCTTCACGCAGGATAAATCACAGATTAGACTTGGGAACCCATTTAAGCTTGAGTTCCCAATATTGGGACAGAGGAAAAATCAGATTTCTTTTGTCCATTGGCGGGTATCTTGACTCGAGACACCTTAGGACCGGAGTACCACTGATGTTCACCAAGTTTTCTTGACCATTTACAGTCTTCCTTAGGGTAGCTTGTCTAGAAATACAAGTAGGCTTGAGATGACCATTTCTCCCACAGTGTGTGCAACAGGTTATTCGGTTAGACACATATTTACTATGAGAGTTGTAAGGGGAGGATAGGCTTTTTATACCAATTCCTTCACGAGTGTTAGATCTTTGATTTTTCAACCTCTCCAAGATTTGAAGGAGGCATTCCATAAGGGATTTTTCTGGAGTGGAGTCTTAAGTCGGACAGTTTCCTCTCAAGTTCAGAATTTCTTTCATTATAAAGTGAGCTCATCTTGAGAATTCTTTAATTTGGCTTCAATTCTTTTGAGAATTTTCAACATCACTACCAGTCCCCTTTCAATGCATGGAGATTTTGTTTTATTCACTAATCAAATATTTCTCATCTAGATCAGCTAGATTAGTGATCAACACTATACTTCTCGATTCAAGATCATCAACACACTTGTTTAACGCTTCCTTTTTCTTTGGTGAGATCATAGAATGAACCAATTAGCACCTTTGGCCAAAGATCTCAGTTCTTTTCAAATTATAATCCTCTAAATTTTCTTGATAGTCATGAAAGGTTACCTCTTCTTCAGCCATGCGCATCTGAATTAGCCATGAAGGCAAACATCAAGTTGTAAGGGGAGAATCATTATCTTCAACAACCATCATTTAAGCATCACCACAGTGCTTCATCATTTCCGATTCGTCGATGAGTTTCCCCGGGCTACCGTGCTTGCTTGACCAGCTTGTCGGTTGTTGCTCTCCTCTTGGGTATGCGGGACTCGGTCCTTCTTTAGACTTTATCGGCACTAGTTCTTAAGTACTCCCTTGTAATCAACTTTGCGCATGGGACAGTCTTTGATGAAATGACCTGGTTTCCCACATTTATGGCGAGAGATCATTTGAACAGGCCTTGCATTTGACCTCTTTGGAAAATCACCACTTTGCCTAATCATCTTAAATCTCATTAAATAGGTCATGTCTTCATCATCTTCACTTGAGTTTTCCTAAACCCCTTGAGAGCTAGACCCTTGTCTTTTCTCTGCTCAACACTTGCTCTGATCCTGTTGCCTCTTGAGTTCATAGGTTTTAAGATTTCTATGAGTTCATCCATGGTAAGAGTATCCAGTTCGGGCTTCAGTAATAGCGTCCACCTTGCTTTCCCATGACTTGGAAAGAACATGAATTTTCATACCAGCTTTGCCTTGCTTGGCACATCATATCCCAAACAATAAAGCTCATTTAGTGATGGAAGTGAATCTAGTGTGCATTTCTTGAATAGATTCTCCCTCTT
Organism: Datura stramonium; assembly: GCA_018107945.1. Lineage (NCBI taxonomy): Eukaryota > Viridiplantae > Streptophyta > Magnoliopsida > Solanales > Solanaceae > Datura > Datura stramonium. Next base: position 12,452 of record JACEIK010006529.1, read on the forward strand.
TCATTGAAAACATCTCATATTGAGTGGTGAGCATGTCCACCTTCATTTACATTTAGCAGTGGTCCCTTCGCAGGCTATTCTAAGACAATCCCGAGATCTCATGGCAGTCTCGCAAGCTGAGATTCGGTTGTATTCATCAGGACCTATGCCACAAACTAGGAGTTTCTTAGCTTTGTAGTTCTTCTCAATGAGTTTTCGATCATTGTCACTTTGTGTTCTTTTTCTCGTCTTGGGAACGAGATCTTGTGATCACCCACTTATGTTTACGTCTTCCTTGGGAACATACGAGGACCATCCATCACAACATCTCATAGATCACTATCCTCAGCCATGATGAAATCATGCATTCGAGTCTTCCACATTCCATAGTATTTTTCATTGAATCTAGGGGGTCCTAGTAGTGGTATCCTTCCCTCCGGTTTGGTGGTGCCGCCATGTTTTACGGATTCTTTCTAGGTGTTACCTTTTAGAAAGAGCACATGCGTACCAAATGATAAGATATATGGGTCCACCACCGTACTCGGGACCGGGTCTTCTACCCAGGTTGCTCAGGCAGAGACACACAACCCGAGATAATGCAGCAAGAAACGTGACACACAAAGTTTACATGGAAACCTCCTTGCTCAAGGGAAGAAAAACCCTGACCTACCATGTAGGATTTCAAACAACTCCACTAAATATGAGAAACAATGATTACAGACTCTAGTAATCCTAAGAGATTAAATAGCAATCTCACTTGTAATTACTCTATTACAAGACTTTAGGCGATAACTCTACTCACTGAGCTCTCCAACGGCTACCTCTAAGCGTGTACAATGGCTAACTCTAGCCAAACTAACAACTAACTCTAGGCCCGACAATATCGAGTACAACTTTGAATACAAGAAAAACAACCTTACACAACATTCATGTCCTCTAGCTATTACAACTTAACACATTGCTTTAACAATAGCCTAAGGACAAGATAACATTTTGACGATCTTGAATGCGGCAGAGAACGGTTCAGCTTGGAGAAGAGGGCAAAGGTGGGTGGAAAAGTGTCTAGACAAGTGTTGTGTGTGTTTGAATATATGTTTTCTTCAAAGAACAAAAGGCAAGCATTAGCTACCTTCAACAATAAATCATCCCATTGGTCTAGTACAATTGTTTGTGGGATTAGGCTCTTACTGCTTGCTGCCACACCAACCTCTGCAAAAAGCATTTTTTAGACACATGAAAGGATTTGCCCGCCCAGCTCAAACCAAATTGACTCCAACATGAGGATCGGCACAAGGGAACTGTTCCCGATATGGTTCGTCATCATCAATAGCAATCTAACGGGTTAGAATTTGTCGAATCTAAGATGTCATTAATTTCAAGAGAGATGGCGAGCGGTGCTTTGAAAATGATATTTATTGACAAAAGAATACCTTAATACATGAATTTTTATTCTTCTTTATATAGATTCTTTTTCAATCTTTTAATTCTCAAATCACTTATGACTTTCTTCTATGAGAAAAATATGATGCATGCTATAATTAGGGAAAAGTCAAGTTAACGAGGTTTTAAAAGACAAGTTGAATGAGGTTCTTTATTTATCATCAAATTGCCAAAGTTGTCGAAATTAGTAGTGGTATAGACACATTGAAAATATATATATAATAATTGTGGTCTATAAGAGGATGTTGTGGCTTTTTGGCCAAATTCATCATTTTACTCTTCTTCTTCCTTTTTTCCATTCAATTGACTCAAATTTGGATGATGTGACATAGATCATTTAAAGTATCAATTATATACATACATACATATATACATACATACATACATACATACATATATATATACTTTTCTATTTATCTATTTTTTTTTATTTAATATAGAATAAATTCAAATTTACTACTCCATTCATTCTTACTCTTTATTATAAAATTTAAAAACATCTTAAACTTTACTACTCCACTCATTCTTATTCTTTATTGTAATTAAGAAAAATTAAAAGTCTCAATATTTACTATTTTAACCTTTCATTTTCCTATAAAAAATTTATACATAAATAAAGTTGGGAGCGACGGACATTGAAAAAAATTATGATGCTTCGCGCGTTAAGCTATTTCCCTATTTCTACGCTAGATGTCAATTAATCTTTGAAGAGTTTGAAATTAATCTTTTCATGAAGGTGGTCTTTTAACGACTTAACTGGTAAGCATGATATGTTTTCATGTTCTAACAAAGTGTTGTTATTTTTAATATTTTTTCTTTATGTGCATATCACAACAATATACTAACATGATGATGTGTCTTTTCCAAGTTTTTTTCTAAAAGAAAATTGTCATGTTTGGAAAGTTGATGTGAAGTTGTGAATATCTGTTTCTAATATGTGAATTGACTTTTCAAATTAAGTGTATTTTCGTCTTGGTGTTCCTAAGTGAGATTTTTTTATTCTCCACAGTGCCAAATTTCTAATAGACATCATTTTTAATCATTTTAGAGGCGGAGTTGTTGGAAAATATAAAGATTATGAAAAAGCCTCTGATGGAATAGGAAGAGTTGAGAGAAATTTTATGTATATATTGCATTAACGTCTTTTATTTATATAACAATCATTTATGATCGACTTCATAAGGGTAATGACAGTAGCATTTGAACTTTTTACTTTCTCAATTTTTATTTTTGTTTAATTAAAAAAATAAAAAATTAAAAATATTTAGAAAAAAAAAATTCTTACTCTTTCTTAATTTTGTTTCCTTATTGTCTGGCGTTTTTACATCACCTTATAGTAATAGTATTGTCAATTATTAGGTGAAGGCGTATTTAGAAAAAATATTGGATATGATTATAGAAAGGCGAAGAGACTATTCGGATTTTAATTTTCATCTGAAAGAAAGTTACGCAGGACATGAGAAGAATGCAACACACGTTGGTGGATAGTGATTTGTTGGGACGTGAACAACAATAAACACACAAATTAAGCGTGAGAAAATGAAAAACGGAACCTGGCGACACACAAGAATTTGCGTGGTTCGGTCTCGACCTAGTCCACAGCTGCAAGCGGGAGAATTTATTGCTCTCTTGTGGTGTTTAGATTACAAGTACAAGCTATCTATTTATAGAAATAGATTCGGGTTATTAAGATTTCTAACGGGCCTAAGTCGGCTGGGCCGACTTAATCAGGCCTCCACAAGCCCAACAATCTCTCACTTGGAGGCATGATAATCTTCAAGCGCCATCCCTTTGAGGACTTGTACGTCTAGTAATTTCTTCCTCATCTTCACGAGTTTGCGGCCCCTTTTCATCGATTAGCTGAGGCCGTTGAAGCTTCCCCAAGCTCCGGCATCGATCCTGACTAAGGCGCACGACTCGTCCTCTGTCTGACTCCCACTTCACGAACTGCCGAATCTGGGATACTCTGAGAACAAACAACACTCTCCATAGTTAGCGGGTAATCATCCAGGAACTTTGACAGTGAAACCTTTGGTTCTCTTAACCTTAATACGGTGACTGCATTTTGAAGCTTTAGCTGGTGACTGTAGGTGCTCCCAATTTGCCACGAAAATCCACCCAATAGTTTACCTGAATCTTTTCAAGCACGTTCGCCTGAATCGACACGTGGTTACGGGTTTTATCTCCTGCAAAATGAACCTTCTTACACTTACGAGACTCTGTGAACCGGATTTATTTCTCTTCTAATGCAGGACGATTTACTCCCTCAGATGGTAAATAGACCATATACAGCAAACTCCGTTTCTTTCCTCGAGCTATGACCAGGATTCCCCTTTATCACCTTCCATTGCCCATTTCCGAACTTAACATCGTGTCCCTCATCATCAAGCGCCCACTTAGAAATCAACCGTTTCTTCAAGCTTGGAATCACTTTCGGACATCCTTTAAAGTCCACGGACCGGCGAAGTTTTCAGAATCATGTCACCCATGCTGGGTTACATCAAGAACTTTATTGTTCGCTAGTATTACCTTTCCAAAATCCCCTTCTTTCAGTTACGCAGTAAGCCTTCACTGTTGTGGGTAGCATGAAATGAAGCACCAGATCCATGACCCGGGAGTCCACACTTTGCTCTCCACGCTACATATCAAGAGAACATTATGGCGTAGTCACGCAATGTTAACTTTTTATTATTCGGGCATTGGTCCTAAAATGCCCCACCTCACAGCACGTCAACACGATTTTTGACGATTACGAGTCTTCGGTGGCTCCTCATACATTCTGCTCCACACCTCTGCTAGCTCTCCTGCCTCTGCGACATTTTTAGCAATTCCTCGATGATTCCCGAGAACTCCTTCTTGACATCCTGCTTTAGAATGAGATCATGAATCTTCTCAAGGTGAATCCATTGGGTCTTGCTTGGCGTGCTTCTTGTAACGTTCCGGACCAAGCTGTCGAGTAATGACGATAGCGATAGTAAGGCTTGAACTTCATCATTGAACTTGATTCCCAACGTAAGTCGGCTAAGATCAATTCATTGTATTGATGTGCTCGTAAGCGCGGCTTGCCTTCAGCTTCATTTTGTGTTCACCAATTCTCTAATTAGAAAAACCTTGTTTTCTTTGAGATGGCTTCTATTACATTAGACAGCAGCTTCCATGACACAACTGTTTGTCTTCTCCTTGGAGATGTTAAACACAACATTCTTGGTCACTTGAGTCGGATAACCGCCATGGCTTTTCGATCCAAACCTGCCCACTCTGCATCGGGCATGTTTCGGCTTGTCACCAATACCATGTCTAACTCCCACAGACAGCAAATCCTCAATTTGTATTTTCACCAAGTGAAATCTGCACCATCAAACTTTTCAATTCGATATTTCCATCTTACGCCATCTCAAACGACTAGATGAGGTACCGGTACAACTGATCTCTGGTCTTGGTAACTTCAAAGGAAACCTTGACAAAGCCAGTACGCACCAACAAAATTAACTCGGACCACCACCAACAAGAGACCAATTGGAAAAACTTTTCTGCCGAAATTTTTATTTTCCAGCGAAACAATAATTTTCCGGTAGGCGATGCCTTCCGGTGAAATTTTTTTTCCTCCGCGCGACTCGACCTCACAGCGTGCTGCTCCCACATTGCGGCTCTTCCACTCCAGTCTACTCTGCTCTGACGTTGCTCTGTTCTCCTCCTTTGGTCAGTTTGCCCCTTTTTTTCTTGGCAAGCTGGCTGCCCGATGTGGGTCCCAGCTGCCCCGGCTTCATTTTTCCTTTTCCGGCGTCGAGCTGGTCGCGGTGGAAGCAACTCGTGCAGGTTGCCTTTGCTTTCGCGATACATTTGTTGCGCTTTCCCTTCTCTCCGGTTGACTGCGCAGTTGCTCTCTCACTCCGGTGTCGCATTGCTGCATATGCAGGTGAGATCTGCGACTCCATGGCGGCTAAATGGCGCCTTCCACCTGGTTGGCCGAGGTCTCTCGATCTGGACAGATCTGTTCTCGCGACGGAGCGACGGGCCTGGGCTGCTCGACGGAGGCAGCAGCTCGCGATTTGGATCTCTGCGCGACGGCGGCGCGACTCTTGGGTTCTTCTCCGGTATGAATCTGCTTTGCTCCTTTTTTTTTTTCCTTCTCCGAAATTATTTTTTTTGGTGACTCTCGCTAATTTTTCGTGTGTATAACCTCTCTCTGATACCAATTGCTGGGACAGCGGAACAACAACAAACACACAAATTAGCTCTCTGAGAAAATAGAAAACGGAACACAAAGCGACACAAGAATTTACGTGGTTCGGTCTCACGACCTAGTCCACAGCTACAGCTGGGAGGAATTTTATTGCTCTCTCTTGTGGTGTTTAGATTACAAATACAAGTTATCTATTTATAGAAATAGATTCGAGTTATTAGGATTTCTAACGGGCCTAAACCGAAATTTGCGCCAACTTAGCTCAGTCTCCACAAGCCCAACATGATTCTCTTTCTTTGATTTTAGAAGTTAATGGACAGAATTCTATCTATATACATTATTTGTAATTCATGATCCATTCCAAATTCAATAAAATATTTTTATGAGACACTATTGAATTATGGAATCACAAGTGACTCGATAATTGTTATAATAATGGGCTTGCTATCTATTAGTATATTGATTATTACAACGATCTTCTCAAATTAATGTTCATAATCTAACTGATGCGATGTCTTTTAGTATTTTTATGAAAGATTAAAGGTTGTTTACGCTCAAAGTTCAAACAATTGTAAGTGGACATGTACTTCACTTGGAAAAAAGATTTGTGAAATTTGAAGGCTCAAGAGTGAATATATATAACCAATTATATGTTGGTTATTTGTTTTCTTTATATCTTTAGTTTGATAACTTTCATTTCGTGTTTGTTTATTACATGGTGAAGTGCTTCTTTTTCTAAAAAAAAAAATCTGATATAAAAAAATGCAATCTAATAAAAATATCATCTTTGTGATTTAATCAATATAATAAAATCAAATATCATCAATTTTATCTCAAAATAAATTATTGACATTTTAATAACCATGTGAACCGCGAACAAATTCATTAACTAATTGCTAAAACAGAAAATTTGTGTATCATCCTTAATAGTTATTTTTCCATATGAACTTCATACATATGCTTTTTTTAACATACATCCTTGCCCCAAAGTATTAGCTCGTGTATTTAGGGGTCATTTGGTTATTAGAAGACTCAAATTAATACATGAATAACTTGATTATTTATATATTTATTTTATATATTATTTGGATTTTTAAAATAGGATAAAGTTATTCATGTATTAGTTTTATATAATATTTGGTTGATAGGTTTCAAATGTTGTATAAAAGTTATTCATTCATTAATTTTATCTTTTGTGTTGGTTATGTTTTAGTAATTCTACATAATTAATACTCCACCAACTTATGAGAAAATCTATGTATAATTTATGCGGTGCTTAAGAAGGTGAAATAAATTATGTAGGTATTAGTTATATATGGATTAACATAATAAAATTACATATTTAACCCCCATCAATTTACTTTTAATTTTTTCAATTTTTTGTTTTGGTTTTGTTTTTGGTTTTGTTGTTTTTTTAAATAATAATATTATTAATATTATTATATTATTAACATTCAAGATTTGTTGTTACAGAGATGTAGAAAAAAGAATTTATATAATCATTTTTTTAAGTTGTTTGAAATTGAGATATAATTATTATAATCGATATTATTAAGAAAAATAGAGAGAATTATATAAGTGGAAGACTCTTTTAAAACTCACAAACTAGTGTTAGAAAGCCGTAGATACCTGACATTTGCTTGAAAATTTGACAAAGAAATTTTGAAAAAAAAAAATTAATGATATCTAATCCATATTATTTGTCATAAAACTTTGCATTCAATTTAAAATGAAAAACGCCATTCCTTAGGAATTTTGTTTTTTCATAAAGAAAATATGTTTCTTCAATTTTAAGTAACTTTGAGGAGAAAAACTATAATAACTAAATCCTACATAACTAATACTTACCTAACTAATACATGAATAATTACTAAAACATGCATAATTAATCTCTGCATAAAATAATATATAGCCCTTACAGCTTAACATCGGCAGCTTACTTCATTCAATTAGCTAAATTTTATTCCTCATAACAAAATATGAAAGCGCTTATAAATCACGCTGCAATTGTCAAATATTGCTTTAAATAAGTAATATCATTTGCAATACTGCTTTATAAAATAATGCATAAGAACAAGGCATAGATAGTATAAAAAAAAAAAAGAATTTAGAAGAGAATAAGAGAGTAAAATAAAAGGATATATATTTGATTCAGATTGGCTTAAATAAAAATTCCATATCAACAAATTAAATAAAAATATTAAGAAATTTCTATTAAAAAATGTGTACTTTTGGTTTTTATAATTAATTAATTTTTAAATTAATAAAAAAAAATAACTTCTTTTAAAGTGAAGTAGCCTAAGTAAAGTAATTTCTGGATCATATTGACAATAATGATCAGCGTGACATATATCAATTATCGTAAGGTGGTTGTAAACAACTTGAAAGACGTGCATGTATTCATAAGACTACTTATATTACTTCTCTATAGTTTGCAGAGTTTTAAGAAAATAGGGACAAAAGTAAAAGACAGGCCAAACTAGAAGGCAAAGTGTAGCTGACCAAGAGCGCCTAAGTCAGAAAATCACTTTCAATCCAAGGACCACCCTATCTCTATGGCTCTGAATGTTTTAAAAGAACAACACAGAAACATAGGGTAGAATGGTCCTCTCTGTTTACAGGGTACCCTAATAAGTAACCACTGCAATTTTTACACACATAAAATAAGAGCACAGGAGAGGATCAAATGCACCCCCACCGCTCTCTTGTCTCATTTACTACTACTTCTTCTTCATAGCTTTCTGTACTACCCACAAATATTTCATCTTGATGACATTTCTTTACAAGTTTGGGAATTGGTCCTAATTATGGGCAAGTCAAAATTTTCACTATAATATAATTTGTATCCTATATATATATATTTAGGTCGATGAACCCCTAGGGTTACGTGTTGGGTGAAATAATACATATTGTCTTAGAGATAACGACAATCATCAATAGATCCTCTTAATCAAAGCGTTCCGGACATCATCGATATAAAAGTGAGATTTGATTTATTATATATATTGCCCTTACAAAACTATAAAAGTGATGAACAAAATTATTCGATATTCAAAAGATATTAGAAATGTAGACCAAAAAGGGAAAGAAGAAAGAAAGTTAGGGGGTGGTCCCAATTGAAGGAGATGTTAGATGGTGATCCATTGGCTGGGAAGAAGATCTTCACTAAAGAAAGATGAGAAGATTTTGTAATCAGAAACAAGATCACCATGAGGAAGATGAGGGCTTCTCAACTGTCAATTTCACACACAAAAATTTCAAATCCCTCAGTCATCAATTCCTTACAATTTTGTGTTATTATTATTATTATTATTATTATTATTATTATTATTATTATTATTATTATTATTTAATTTGTTGTCAGAAACTATAAGCTAGCTAGTAGTAGTGATCTCTTTTGTTTTATTTCTGGGGCCAAATACTTTTTTGTTTCCTTGCATTGTCTTATAAGCATAAACCAATGACATTGTGCTCTGCTCTTTTTACAGTTCAAATAAATTTTCGGAGTAAATGTTTTATCAAGTCATTACTCTCTTGCAGTGCATGTGCTTTTAGTTATCTCTCTTTATGTATAGAGCTCAAGGAAGCAAAAGGAAAAAATTGGCAAAATTACATTTAATAATAACATAATATATTTAATTATAAATTATATTAATTTTTTTATGTTTTTAATTTTTTAAATTAATTTTTAATTTCGGAAGTTGATTTTTTTTACTATTTTCTTTTTTTTTAATAAATATCACTAAATTCGAATTAGTAGTTAAACTTTTTATTTTACAGCACACTTATCAATAAAAAGTAATCATTATGCTCTATCACACTTATCAAAAATATATTTCTCTTTTCTTCAATATTTTCTAGTTTTCTTAATACTCTAACTCTCTTTTTCCCTGTCATTCCTTGATACTCTAGCTCTCTGCAACTTTTAAGTTTCCTTAATATTATATTTCTCTATCAACTTTTAAACACTTACGTTATACTAACCAAATAATTTTAAAGGGAATAAGATTAAAAATTATCATATTATAAACTAATATATATCACTTAAAATCCTAAAGCATATTCAACTATAAATATAATTATATAATTATTGATTGGCAAAGTATTGCATATAAGCAGATCAACCAATTTATATATACAATACATACATAGTTCTTCACAAAGCTTGATTCATATTCTTTATGCAGAAAAACCTTTAAAAAATTGCAAATATATACAAGCTGACAACTAATCTCTATCAAATTTTATATACTTTCATTATACTAACTTGGATATTTTTTAAAAGGAAATACCATGAAAAAATAACATAATATTTTTAAAAGAGAATACCATATTATATGCAAACATATTTTAATGCATGCATTGTGTATAAAATATGATATATCTAATTAGTGTAGTGTGTTTTTATTTTTGGGGATCTGAAATTTATATAAACTAGTGTACCTTCATTTTTTTCTATTGTTTTTTACGTGTTAGTAAGTAAGGAATTTATACATATCTTAATGTATGAATTGTGTATAAAATATGATAATACAAACAGTTAATTTTTTATATTAGGTTATACGATTTAATTTAAGGATGGTATATGAAGGAAAAGAAAAAAAAAAGTGCATAAAAAATGCGGAAGACAAAAAATCTAAAAGAAATTTATGAAATATGGCAGCCAAAAAATTTAGGAGAATTTATAAAATGAATATGAAGAATAAAATGATAAATCACTACTACCGTAGTTAATGCATATAATTTTATTTATTTTATCTCTCCTTCTAAATTGTACATATACATTAATTATTTTCCTTAGGAATTTAGGTAAAGGGAGCAGGCCCAGCCATCAAAGACAAAGTTCGTGGTGGATACCCATTCGAATTAAAATCCTTTCAAAGAAACGCAGCCATCAAACGTTCCACTACCCACGTTCGCTTGTTTGGTGGTGGACTCTCTCTGCTTATTCACGCTCTATGTCTATATGTCAAATTAATTAAGTATATAATAGTTTAAATTTAATTAAATTTAACTATTTTTAAATTGTGTTTTTTTAATAAATATGAAATTAATGTGTGCGCGATAAATTCGAATGATTTGGCATATATGATAAATAATGTGAGTAAGGGTTTTTTGTTTTCTTAAATATCCATCCACTTTTTTGGAGCCCAGAAAGAGAGATTTTCATAGGTGAACTGTATCTGTATCAAACAGGCATATAAGCCGCGGTACGTACCTTTTTTCCTTTATAGGAATAGGATAATTGTAAAAGTCCCATCTTTATCAAACAACAATAATATCAACATTTCATATCTTCTCTGCATTATATCTATTTATGGCTGCCTTTTCTTTTTGAGTGTACGTTTTATTGGCAGATTGTGTCATCCAATCATGTTCTTTAGGGTTTGATAACTTGGAAAAAGTAGTGTCTAGTTTATCGAATAACTCTTTAAATTTATGAATAAATTTCATTTAGACATTTGAACAGCGACTTATTCCAATGAGCATTTGAACACTTGATAAAGTGTTCCAATTGGACACTTTCAGTTCAAATGTTAGAAAATCCTTTTGCATGTAAATGCTCATTATGTAGATAAGTTAACCACTTAAAGTATGTCATCTCCTTCAATTATACCTTGCGATGCGTCCAAATAGTATGGAACCTTGGACATGTTCCAATTGAGGGGCGGCATGTGTGTATAAATTTTATGTGGTTAACTTAACTACCTAATAAACATTTGAGAATACGCATAAATTTTTTAAAAAAATTTTGAATTAAAAATGTCTAATAGAAACACTTTAATATATATAGTAATTCTTCACTTAATTTTATTTTATTATTTAAATTATTTAATTAACAATAAATCTTTTAAAAAAAGGTATTTACTTTTATTTTATAACATTAAAATAACTCAATTAGAAGGTAATTCTTTCAAATTCACTCAATTTTATTTTATAAATCAAAAAATCACTCAACTATTAATATGTCACATAGAAAGTCACCCAACTAGGTTCATATCCGATATGAGCATTAGAGCTGCTCCAGTAAGAAAGTCACTTGGCTTCGACTTCCAATGATTTTTTTTTAAATTAAATCTAATTAAAATAAAAAAATTTAAAAATAAAAAGATATCCATTTTATTTTTGACCAAATCCACTTAACCTTACCAAGTAAATTATACCAAATCAAAGAGTTAGCATAGCACTTGTTTGGCCAAGCTTACAAGAAATCGGCTTATTTTGAGAAATATTTTTCAAAAGTGTTTATTAAAGGAGAAAATACTTTTGGTGAGAATCAGTTTGTATTTGACCAATAAATTTAAAAAGCACTTTTGAGTTACAATTAGTGTTTGGCCAAACTTTTAAAAAATGCTTCAAATGCATTTTTCACAAAAGTATTTTTTGGGAAAAAGCTACTTTTTTAACTTGTGAAAAACAACTTCTGTTGTTTTCTAAAAACTTCTTATTTTACCGAGCAGTGAAACTGGCGCTATTTTTACAAAAAATATTTTAAAAAAATAATCACTTTTGCCATCTAAAAATTATGATATTTCCTGGAGGATTAACGTGTGGGTGAGTGACTTCATCATAGAAAGAAGAAAGGGAAAGGGTGGGGCTATCATATCATATGATGCAAAACCAGTGGAGAACAAAGGGCATGTGTCACGTCACTCATTTTCCAGGTGGCCCCTCTTTTTCTCAAAATTTGACCCATTTTCGAAAATGCCAAAACCAAAAAGCTTTTATTAACCAAATTCACTGCTCAATATGTCCACAAAATTAGAACGGGGAGCTAGGTTGTAGAATTTTCTAGCACTTTGCACTTAATTAATGTCATCACCTCTTCTAATTTGACTTCATCTTACGAAATTGGTATTTTACAAAAGGAATATATAGTTTCTAAATTATGGTCAATTCCGGAACTCAAAAAGAAATTATATGTAAAATTGTATTTTTAATTTTAATAAGTTGTATTATGTATTGAAAATCAAAATTAGGGTTTTAATTTCTCTAATTAATGGGTTTTTTTTTTTTGTTAAATTAATTTTCTAATATAATAATAATATTTATTTGGAAAGAGCATGGATTGATTTGACTATTATTCTCCATTGAATTCAATAACATTTTACGTACGTGACATTCTTATTCTTTTTCACTGTAAATAGTAGTTTTTATTTTTATTTTTACAATCCACATATTCTCAAGTTCCAAATTACAGGATTTCAAATTCAAATTGTTCTTCCTTTCTTATCCTTTTTTCAAAAATAATTTTGTGTTTAAAATTTATTTATTTGACTAATTTAACAAATAAAAGGCCCCATTCCTCTCTCTATCCTCCTCCCCATTATTACAATGTTATATACTCTTTTTCTTCCTTGTGCATTCTACAAAAATACAAAATGATGAATTTTCTAATAGGAAAATGCCTGAATATACTTGCAGTAATTTTGAACGAATTTGTTCTTCTTTAATACTTCAGCTCATTTATTCTTTTAAAAGTCGTTTGATTGGAATATAGGGTATCTCGAGATAACTAATTTTTAGGTTAATTGATAGGATTATTATTCCGCCCTCAATAAAGACAAGGATAAATAGTAGCCCCGAGATAACGAAACCCAAAATTAATTATTCTAAGACAACTTGTTTCCCAATCAAACGACCCCTTGCTATTAAATACTTGATCCAAATATATATTTTATTTTAAAAGATTCCACTATTTAGCACATTTAGATTTAACAAAAGAAATCAACTTTGAATGAATTTGATCATTATAAACTTCGATTACATTGACATAAATCAACAAGACTACCCATTAACAAACAAATAACATCAGAACAGCCCAAATCAAAGTATGCGCATGGGATTAAATATGTCCTTCATATGGGACATGATAAGTCTAGATCTAATTGATTAATTAATTTTGTAATTAGATTAAATGAAGAATCGTTTAATATAAGGATATATTTAAACTAAATATTTGACGATACGCCTCACCTTGGGAGGCATGAATGGCACCTAGTACCAACCTAGGACCTAGACTGACCTCGCTAGGCATAGGGACCTCAGTGCTTGCGGCAACTCAAAATCAAGAATACAACGAGCTATATCACTCGATTGTAAACACAGCCTCGGGCCAACAAGACCATGCAATACGTAAAAAACAACTAACCAACAACAAGACAATAACGGGATCTATACGGGCCAAACAAGACCACCATGTTGTCTAGTTATAAGCTGAAGAAATTACGAAGCGAGTCCACACAAGTTATAGCGGCAAAGGCCTTCAGTGCTGGCTAAACTGGGCCACACGACCACCATGCAAAACATGATATACATAGGCCCCACACGGCCAACAAAGCTGATAACTGAACAAGCGCCTTTTACCAAGCCTCTAAGAGTGGAATAATGATTGGGACGAGGGCCATGACCTACACACAAACTATACAACAAAGAAGACAAACTTTCTCTAACTATCAACTCCGAGTAAAGGGGCGCTCAAGCGCTGGCCTTTGGTAGCAGCTAGGGAGTCTTGGATCACGTCTAAACGCACTTGCGGACAAGTGTCTGGCACCCAGATGGGTGTCGGTACAATATGCCAGAATATGTAAGACAAAAAATGAAAATTTGAGAAAGCTAAGAAGAGTAGTAATCAATAAGGAGGATGAAAATTTAACTGAATAGCTTCCCAATACGAAATATAACTTGCAAGTATAAGCACAAGCAAGAACCTAACCGGGCTTCCATAAGCTTGGAAGGTGATGTCTGAATCCTTCTGGGCCCCCATAAGCCCCAACAACTACAAACAAAGCACACTTCTCATATATGCGGACTACTAAAGGTTCGTAAGCATCACGCCCAACTCGGGAGTTCTCATCTCTGCCCATGTCAAGGCCTAATAGGCTCCTTTTAGGATGAGCCATCTAGGCTCACGTAGTTGTGTCTGTGTATGGCCGTCGGCTCACCCATGCTTGGACCCTGAGCCTTCACTCGTACAGATCGTGGTGCCAACTGCGGCATGAAAGTGCAGGTGACTACCTCAAATATGGCCCTCATGACCTCAATTTGGTCCTTCGGACATCATGTTGCTCTTGCGAGCGAGATGGGTACCTCAATACAGCTCTCCGGCCTCAATCTAGTCCCTTCGGACATCATATTGCTCTGAGCATAGACCCATAGGCAACAAAACATTCAACAACCCAACCATCATTGTCTGAGAGACCAAGCTACTAGGGTTAATTTTGTGAGGGTTACTATGTCATCAATGTCGTCTCAATTCTACTTGTAACAACTGACCACAATAGGGTTACTTTGGAGTACTATAGGTATACAGGTCGTATTAAATTTATGTCGAACATAACTTGAGAAGGATAGCCTTAACATACCTTATCCGATGATTTCTAGATGCTCGAGCAATTCCAACCCGAAGTCGATAATTTCACCAATTGTAGCCCTCACACTAAGAAAACGAGGCTATTTCAATACTAATAATCGGCAAACAACAATATCTTTTTAATAAAATTGACTACTTAACTTCAACTTAATTAATTAGAATTTAGAAAACTCGCCAATTCTTGAGAATTTAGAAGGTAATCTGCTTACCTATTGTCTGTAGCCTCTTAGGACCCAATTTAAAGTAAATTCGGCAACCTTTACTCGGCGGGAGTCAGGTACAGTGAATTTCATGAAATATCACAGTCTTCTCGTAGGCCTAGAACTCGTTATCCAAGGAGAATTTGTGTTTTAGACGGGGTTTGACAGCATAATTCGAAGGAAATTGGATGAAATTTGTGTGGGTGCTCTGTTTTTGGCCAAGGGATCTTTTATCAAATGAATTACTTTTCATCAAGAGGGACTTATATATAACTAGGCGGTGGCGGGGGGGAGTTGCGGCGCGTCCCCCATCGTACTGCACCAAAAGGGCGCCCGGCGTGCCACCTCTTTTGCACCAGGGAAGGCTATGCGATGCAGCGCCCAATGTGCCGGCCTCCCGTCCGTTTAATGATGTGCTCGTATGTTTACACCCAGGCCTTCTCCCGAGTGTACGGTATACCATAATTCTCAATATACTTGCGCACACGACGATCGTACTACGAAGATTTATGGGGTTTAACTGATAAGAACATAAATGAACTAAAGTATTAACGGAGAGCAAAATCTGCTCAATTTCCGCAGTACGAAGGCATATTTTAACCTTCCCGTTTTCATATTAACAGGGTTTGTTGGTGTCGGCTAAGGCAGACTCTTTCCTTGTGTAATTTTACCCCAAACTTTATGTGCTTAGCATCAATTTTTCTGAAGTTTTGCATTACTGCTGGTGAAATTGAGTAGGCTTACCGACAGCTATAGTGTTATTATAGTAAGTAGCTAATTAGATGCAAAAAGCTTTTGTAAATTATCCAGGCTATAACTTGTTATCACTCTCAACAAGAAGAAAAAAAAGAAAGAGCATTTGGCTAACCACATGATTGTTGGAAATTTTAGAGAAAATGCTTTGTTACAAAATATACGGAGAATTCTTTGGCTTAGGAGCGTAGTAAAGACATTGTCCTTAAGAATATTTTACCCGGTGTAAGTGTATTCTCTAGATTTAATAAGTTCTTCTAGTATAAACTAGTAAGTCGGAGATCTGAAAGATCAAATATAAGAAGAAAACACAGCACATAAACAATATTGAAAAGAGAGAAGAAGTTCTCTTCATACATTTCCTGATCAAATGAAAGAACTTACTTTTAAATAGGTACAAGAAAATCATCTCATAGGAATGAGGTTGTGAGCAAATTAACGACTCCAAATAAATGATAATAAAGGAGAATAGTGGTCATAAAGAGGTTATAATGATCTTTTAATTTTGATCAAAATAATTACTTATTTGTAACTAAAGATATTATCTCACAATAATAGTCATTCAATAGTGTATTCAATCAAGAAATGAAATTTCAAATTATTTATCACAATAAAAATAACATATACTAGAAAATAATATTTCTTTTTACGATATCAAATTGTTTTTCAATAAATGATGAGTTGCTTATATACACTTAATGACACAAACATTATTGTCCCTAATAAATACTATGAATACAATTGATCGTGAAAATTTATTTGTTTTGTCAAAAGAGAAAAAAGAAGCTACTAATACACATGATCCATATATACGAAGAAGCAAGTTTCAAATTGTAGAAGCAAATAGAAAGGTGAATTTGAGATTCTTTAAATAATGATGTTTTGTCTCGTTAAAACAAGAATCAGAAAATGATGAGCTCTTCCATATGTATGATTAAGAAGACGAGACAGGGTACCTAACCTAGGATATTACTAGTTGGAAACATGTGTTTTGTTTTCATGAATCTAATTATTAGTATTATTAGAAAACCCCCTTCACCTACCGCTAATTAGAATGAACTGTTTGTTAAAAGGTGAAACCCACAAGCTAGACGTCGCATTGCATTTCCATTGCATTGTATATTTTTATTTTTTGATATTCGAAATTCACTCACTTGATTATTTTAAATTTATATCGCATAGATTTCATTCAATGGAAAATATTTTTTATCAAAAGTTTCTTCATTTTCAAGACTTGGCTTATATCCGCACTAGACCTCTAATTAAGATGGAGGAATCTCATCTATTCTATCACATTCTTTAGCGATGCCTAATTTAGTGTCTAGAAATTTCAAGTTTTGTGTTGTAAACAACATTGGCGTATACTTAACATTATTTATGTGAAATGATAATACTTTTATAGATTAAGTTTTATATATGGATGATGTTAAAATATTTATGTCGGAGGTCATAAAAGAAGTTATAGGTTATCCTTTATAGTACTTTATTCATCCCAATTTATGTGAAGGTGTTTGATTGTCCGCAAAGTTTAAGAGAAAAAGAAACTTTTTGAAACTTATGTTTAAAACAAGTCATAAGAAATTTTTATGGCTATAAATTATCTCATTGAAGGTAATATTATCGCATCCAAACGTTCACGCAAGTGCAGAGTGGTCATACAAATATAACGATATAGAGAATCGGTTATCGAACCAACAAGGACTCGCAATTGACAAGATTAAGGACAAGTTGCTGTTATTTAATTAACAAGTGTTCTCCACAAGAGTTGGTTTTGTAGTTTTTATAACCTTAGAATTAAAAATAAAATATTAAAGGAAAATGGATATTTTCTTGGAAATAATAGGAAGAGAGAAATTTGAGGCTATGTCCGCATTTTTCACATTCATGTTTGTGTAGCACTTTATTCTTATGCAAATATTTATCGAGATGCTAATTCACGAGGTTAATAGTAAAGTTATGACTCTCTCAGTCTCTCTAATCTAGTGCCTAGAATATTCACATGACTATATCTCTATGATATGCTTCTAAAATAAGAATGCATTTTAACCTTTTTGTATTTGAACTAGTAGGGAGAACTAAGTATATCCTTATTCAAGCCGCTAATGCTTTTCCTCAGGAAAAATCCTACTCTAATTGACCCTCATTCTATTTCAATTTTTCTGTCTCGAGTTTTGAAGATAATATGGGTGCTTATACTTGAGTGAGTGAATCAACAAAATAATAAGTATAAATCAATTAAACAATATATAATAATAAAATAAGCATAATTAACTTAATTTACATACAAACGCTCATATTTAGGCCCCTTAACCTAGAATAGGGTGTTTTTAGCAAAAAGAATTCACACTATTTTTGTAGATTCATGGACTACTCATGTTCAAGTTGTAAACTTGTTTAATCATGTTTAATCCATGATAAGAAAAGTACCCTGATTGAGAAACTCCGCTCTTGTACTTATTGTTGAAAAAATATCGATTTCTCTTGACAATAACTAAGGATCCCTCTTATACTAGAGGAAACTGCTAAAAGCCCTGCCCAAAAATATGTAGGTATTTGGAAATAGAAATTCAATTGAGTGCCTCATTTTGCAAGGCAAGCTCAAGGCGAGATGATGCCTCCGCTTTGAGCTTTGCTCCACGATGCCTAGATTGTGCTTCCAGCACCTCGGTACTCAGATTTCCTACTTTTGCATTACACCTCCGTGAGGCAGGCTTCCGGGCGAGATTTAAGCTTGCTCTCGGCCCTCACTCCATGAGATCTTAATCTGATTTCATGCTTGGTAAATATTTTAGCTCGTCCGGGTTAGCCTCGAGTAAGCTCCGAGCAGAGTTCTCTGCCCCCTTTGAGCTTGCTCTACGAGGACATCAGAATTCCTTCATACCTAAACACTTTCTTGGAGTTTTACATACAAGATAAGCAAAACATTTATTAGTTCAATAATACAATAATGATAAATAGTTAGGTGTATTTAGCTTCTTTTCTCTCAAAATAAAGCATAAATATGGGTGAAATATGGTTAATAGACATATAAGTACGACTAATATCACTGCCCTCACACTTTATCCTTTATTAATTCTCGAACAAACTCATATACACCCCAACATAAATTATGTATCATATTATGCCAATTCAAATAAGTCTACCCATTCTTAGATCACCAAGATATTTTCAAACATAACTTAGCTAACACTCATTCAATTTGTGTATCATTATCTTTCAACACAATGATACTTCTATCAAGATAATGTAGCCTCTGATATTGAATCTCATACAATATAGAAAAAAAAGATCAAGCTATTAACTGAAGACATTAATTAGTTTCTTTAATTTATCGTCATTCATGTGCCTTCTTTGCTCATGAGAGATGCCCCTATTCAATATCGTGTAACAATCAATGTAGCTACTGGGGCATATAGATAGAACAAATTTTAAACACCCTCATCAAGAAAATTCATATGCATAAGGTATACCATAAACTTACCCTTAGTGTCATACTTTATTAACGAAAGTGATAAAAATATAAGATCCATCAGAATTTCACAAGTTGTAATGTCGGCTAATGGATGGAGTGAAATTATTTAAAAATAGTGACTAACCTCCTAAGCATTTTTATGACATCACTCTAAATTCTGATTTATATGTTCTTTATTTATTTCATCTTTTTTACTTCTTATTCATTCTCTCTAATCTTTAAGCATTCTTTAATTTTTATACACCACAATTAAGGAACAATTTTCTATACTTTTCCTCTTTTTCAAGAAGTCAATGTTATAAAAGTTATATAATTGCAAATAAAATAAAAGAAACAAATAAGAACTTTATAGAGAGGAGGGATAGATTATATTATATCTTCTCTTAGTGTGTCATATGTATGAAACATCTTCCACTACTTGTAGGAGAAATACTTCTTGGTCACCAAGTAAAGAGAA
Organism: Datura stramonium; assembly: GCA_018107945.1. Taxonomy (NCBI): domain Eukaryota; kingdom Viridiplantae; phylum Streptophyta; class Magnoliopsida; order Solanales; family Solanaceae; genus Datura; species Datura stramonium. Next base: position 32,309 of record JACEIK010006529.1, read on the forward strand.
TTAGCTTGGTTTATTTCTAATTACTTTGTAACTAATGGTTACTCTCTACGACTAGTTCTTGTTCTTTAAGTAATACAAAATGGACATACATATTTTTAATATACTTTACAATACTCCCCTTTGGATGTCTATTAATAGATAATGTGTCTCATTAAAACACTAGGAAAATACTCTGTGGAAAAAAAGTCCTAGTGAAGAAAAGAGTACTCATATCTAGTGTAATATGCATTGAGAGAGTTTGTCTCATTAAAAACCTTGCGAAGGAAAATCCGGTGGGACAAAATCTTGGCTAATGAAAGAGTGCAATGCGTATTTTACTCCCCTAATGAAAACATCACTTTATTTCTCTAGAACAATGCATTCCAATCTTGTATACCAACCTCTCAAATGTTGATGTTGGTAAGGCTTTAGTGATCTGCCAAGTCATCTGTGAAACAAAATTGTTGATCATCCACCACATCATTTGTTAGAATTCATACAGAAAAAAACTTTGGTGAAATATGGTTGTTCTATCTCATTTGATGTATCTTCCCATCAGTTGAACTTACAAGGAACATTATTTTCATACAATATTGAAACCTTCAATTCAAAGAAAAATAACACAATCTCCTATGTATTGGTAGCTTACTTTATAAGTTATTTGTATCTTGGCATGACTTGAATAAATATCAATAATTAACTATCTTGTAGAATATGACAGTATCATCACATGCAAATAGACAACTTTACATTTAATCAAATATTATGTAGATCAAATAATCTTTGTGCATTTGCATAACCAACAGATCCTTTAACAATATTGGTTAGAAATCATAAATCCGTATTAATATTTAATTTTAATTAAATTACATGTTTTTTTTGTTTTTTTAATAATTTTAAATTGTTGAGAACACATTAATAAAAAATATTATCTCATGAATAATAATAGTAGGATATAAGTGCGCTAGTACCTTTTGAGACATGATACTTTTTATCCATTTTCATTAGATCGAGATTGATCTTTCTTTATATTAAGCGATGTCATAACCACTAGACAATCAATGGAATCACTTTTAAACCTTTTAAATCCTTCAAGATTTTCCATATAAATTTCACCTGTCTAGCTAGACATGACAACAATTTCATATACACATTTCAAGCTTTTCATGTATTTTCAGATACATATGAAACTTGAAAATAATTGCATCTACCATAGGAGAACACATATATAATAATGTCAAGAGTTATGTGAAAACTTTGCTTTGCCATAAGACATAAGCCGTACTTTATATCTTTCAATTTTATTTTGTTTCACATTATCACACAGAACTCATTTCTACCGTGACATTATACCTTCAAATGTTTGGAGTATAGATTCAAAATATTTCACTTTTATCATGTGAATGAAATATACTTGAATTGTGTATTTTATTTGGCCAATCATTTATCTGTCCACACTGTTTGCTAGATTTGAATTCAAGATCCTCGTTACCATTTATAATATTGAGTGCTACATTATATCAAAGATACCATTAACGGTCATTTTGATATTGATTTCAATACGACATAACTTATCGAGATCTCTTCATTTTCATCATTTTGGAAGCCACAGACCTTTGCCAAGATTTATGAAATATTATGTCGTAGTACTCTTTTTAAAGCACTTGCCTCATTATTATGACCATCTGATCATTTCTCCTCTCCTTCTTCAATGAATTTTAATTTTGAGCGGTTGATCTATCACGCTTGGACCGTACCACAAACTCTTTGTCCTTCAAGGACTTTAATTTTTATTAGAGCATTTTATAGCTGAATTATTACATAAGGTCACAAAATATATCTATAAATTGATTTGCAATATTTTGCAAATGAATTATTTCTTGAATTTTAAGTTCACATTTTATTTTTTATAAGGAGCTAGATAATTTATTTCGCACATAATTTTGTTTATTAATCATATCCCCTAATGTTAAGAAAACTATCTGTTTACTCCAAGTCTTTGGAGATTCATCTTTGTGAGGTGGAGCATTTGAGTCATATATCGCATTTAAATTTAAATGAGAATGTTTAGTTCTTGACCTTTGAACCAATTGTGATAAGGGAACCTTGTTGGCTTGATTCATACAAATATTGCTGCTCGGTTAAATAAACACATCTTATATCAAATTTTATTTGGAAATTTTATTCTCATAACCAATGATTTAGCTATAATTGAAACCGTCCATTTTCTGCTAAGCCAACTTATATATAAACCGAAGCATTATCAATATTTAGTTGGAATTGTGCTCTTAATTTAATAATTTGAGCAAACAACCTTTGCAATAAAATAAATTATAAATTGATATCAAACACACATGTGGCTATATCTTAGATGCATATATTAGAATTATATAATAACAAATGATCCACATGGAAGATGAATGGACCCATATTCACATTTTTATAAGTTTTAAAAATCTAAGAATATAATCTCAACCTTAGCTAGTACAATAATTAATTTTTCATGAGATGATGAGAACAAACAACACAAGAGAATTCATGAAGAATTTTCTAGTTCTTCAATATATAACCACGTGAATGCCTAATTATTTTGGCATCACATTTACCTTTGGGATGGCCGGCCGGTCATGCCAAGCGGTATTTATTTATTAAACTTCTAGTTTACTATTGCATGTGATTCTATTATCATGCCCATATTTTTGTACTATAAACAAGAGGAAAAGACAGATAATCATATATATATATAACCCGGCTTCATACGTATTAATATAATATATTAAATATTTTAATTTTATATATTTTTTATTGTGATTTTTTTACTTTATTTATTTTTTTCAATGCCTTTGAAACTTAATGAGTTTCTTTTTGAGACTTACTACAACCCTAATATTATAAATAAATTTGTTTCTCTTAATTTATAGTAACACATTAGCTCTACCGGAGCTATCTCAAGTAATTATGTACTATCACATATTTTATAACACCATATATATGATGAACATGTCCTTTTTGGGCAGAAAATCATATTATTATTGTTATGATCAAAATTATTATAGGCAAGTCTCATTCACCTTTACTTTTGCCTTTAATAGTTTTTTCATAAGATCTAGAAAAATATTTTTCTAAACGTACCATAGGTAATTAGGTATGCTTTCAATGACAAATTCATACAACCACACAATAATATTCATTACGGTCATAGTCAAATTTTTAGAGGCGGGAATTATTTCTTGTTTTTACCCATTTGATAGTTCATAATAAAATATACCACAAGATTAATGACATACCAAAAAATACACGATTAATGACCATTTATGACAAAATAATTAATTTAATACCTCCCATTAGAGGTGAATTGTGGTATTTATCCAACTATATATGTACATGCTCTAATCCATAATTTTTATTACACTTTGAACCATTCAATTTTAAGAGCAGTGAACATTCACGATGCCCAACACAAATCATGGACTATAATCATTTGTACATGCTTCATAAAATTTTATTATAAGTTTATTGTCATATACGGAAATTTATATATTACACCTCAACATTATTTTGAAAGGTTAAGTATACCACCACTTTATATTTCTTTATTTTGATGGAGGATTTATAAAATTTATCAGTTCAGGTCACACAACGACACTATCCAATAACCTTTCATACCATGCTTATTTATGACAAAAATTTCCTTCACCTTTTGAGGGACCATTTTGAGAACCTATAATGTTCTCGTATTATCATAATGATGGTTGGTTTAATTTTTGTCCCTTTTTCATGTTCACGTGCAGTCATTCAACTGCTTATCTTCTCTTAGACATATTATGAACTGCTACCATATTCACTCCAGGGAATGGAGCAAACCCAATGGGATGACTTCATAATTTTCATCAAAAGGATATGATATTACTAAACCATCGAAAGACATCATAATATTTTTGTAAAATCTTTTCATGATATTGTTATTGTAACACCATATTGAGACATAAAAGTAGACAAAATCATTTCTAACAAGTCCTCATTTTTTCGTATAGGTTCACCACATAATTTCAACAGTGAACTTATTTTGAAAACAACAAAAAAATTATATTCGATCCTAATTTTAAAATCTTGTAATCATAAATGAATTCACTCATGACAAGCTTTTGGCAATATCATTATCTTAAAGATAGTCATATCATTCTTTTAAAAATTTTCACTATTCAAGCATTTGAATCTTTTATAGTCAAATATTCAGTTTTCAACTCATCATTAAGATGATGTCGAAAAATTATATGGCTTTTGCATTACTCTAATTTCATATTTTATTTCCTTTTATAATAATGTCACCATGTCCATACTGCCTTGGAAGGCATGGATGACACCTAATGCTGCTGCTGAAATCTAGGCTGGCTTGGCCAGGCACGAGGCACCTGGTGCCTACCAATGACTCAATTTAAGAAAACAAACTGCTATATATCGTATGCTCTGACCTCGAACCGACAAGGCCACGCAACACTGTAAGAAACAGACTAACCCAACCAACATACATCAGTAGGAATCCTATGCGGGCTGACAATACCACCATCTTTGTCTAGTTATAACGGAAAGGAAAATAAGAAGCTATACTTTAGGCCCCACTGACTAATACATAAAATAGAACATACATGGGCCCCACACAACCAACAAGCTAACTAAGCGATGCTGTGATGCCAAGCCTTTAAGAATATAAATAGTGGTCAGGACAAGGCTCGGCCTACCCAAATGCCATATAAGCTGAAAAGTAATTTCTACAACTTTGGCAACTCGAATGAAAGGAGGCGGCAAATGCTGACTACGAACCTTTCTTTGTTTGAAGGTCTGAACTGCATGTGCTGTCTAAACTGCGAGCCGTAATCGGCACCCCCATATTTAGGCATCAGTATAATATGTATTGAATATGTAAAGTTATAAAAGTTGAATGGAAAATTTGTTAAAACTGAAAGTAAGTAGAAAGAAGGGGTAGAAGAATTAACTCGTAATCTTTCTTATTCATAACCTGCATCTAGTAAAACACTATATGTATATGAGCTACGACTTCAAAATCATATATTCAATAGCTATAGCTAGCAGGACAAAATACAAACAAGAACCTAACTTGGCCCCCATAAGCAGGAGGGTACAAGCAACATAGAAATAACCTACCGAGACCTCCATAAGCGGAAAGTACACTTCAATCTATACCCCTATCTAGGTTCATATGACTCTCTTTTTTGGTGCTCTAGCTATCCTACCTATCCTTGGATTGCCAATGAACCCGCTCGGCTCTGATTTGTAGTTATTATTAAGTCGGTGGACTCCTAATAGCACCCTGGGCACCAGGATCGCGGTCAGTGATGCCGATGACATAAAAATAGTCCGGCCATGGAATGGTTATATCTCCCTTGGGCCTCTGCATCGTCCCTTGGGACGAGATATCCTCCTTGGAGCAACGTCACATAGACTCTCTATGCGACGGCACAACTAGTAACCCTGAGGTGGTCACGAAGGCTCCTAGGTGAGGGAAATCCCAACCGATGTGCTATCTTGAACTCTCAACCTAGCCACTCAAAAGGCGTATCTAGCTCATTGCCTAACGTGACAGTTGCTCGCCCCTAGAATAATTTGTATAGCTACTAGCGGGCACACTGTGTACCTGCATTTGATTAGAGGATCCTGATAGTGATCATAATCTCTAATGGTCTAGACCGGATAGGGAGAGGTTTGGAGTGGCCTAACAATACTCTGGAGTCTGCTGGACAACTATAACTCATACACAACTATAGGTTTTGCGGAGACGACCAATTACTTCGTTCCTTTGCTTGAACGACTATAGGGCTGCTACTAACTGAACACACGCTTTTGGGCGGTCGGCCCTAACCCTCCACAAGCAGCTTGTTGAAATTCTTGCTTTGAGGTAATACTATACTAACATGGTTCTATCCCTTTGAATATAGCAGTACATTGAATCTTATATGAATCTTCTAGACGATTCCCTAACCTTGTAGGTAAGTTTACATGGACTTAGCCAATCACGAAAACTTGTACCTGAGCATTTTATTAGAGTAAATTTGGGGTGTTAGCCCGCCTCTAGCGCACTAATAAGGTCCCCTTCCTTAGGGTACCTGGGTCTATTTGACTTTGAATGATGGGATGGCTTCTGGGCGACCTGTATGACGAATACTAAGTCAACTGGTAGTAGCGAACTAGATGGTAGACTGTCACTCAGTTACTAGACAACCTTAGCGCGGCTGATTCTAAAGTATGAGCATCCATTAAGCCCGGCAGCTGGGCGTGAGGGTACACCAATGGCCTCTGGCGTGCTTCCTTGATAATATGAAACCAAATGGTAGTTATATCACCTAGCTGCACCTATGCTTTTCAACTTACTAACTCAGACTCAATAACTATCCACGAACTTCTAAGGTCAAAGGAGCCGGCAATAAAACATCAAATTTACTAACCTGATGAACACTGGAACGGGAGGAGTTCTTACGATGCTTCTAGCGTGTACACCAACATATTTCCTTCTCGATAAGGGATCTTTATGATATGATCTTTATATATTTTGTAGCTAACCAAAATATATGTAACCGTAATCTACTGATAGCGAGATAATCATAACATATTGGATCATTATCTCACGTTTAAAACATAGGTCAAATCACTATACGACGAAATAACACCAAGGAATAAGCCTTACAATACCTCGAATGTCGATTCCCATTTAACTAGCTAGTTTAAGCTTGCAATTAGTGGTTTCTCCCAGCTGTAACCATTATGTGGAGAGAATAGAATTAATTTCAATATTAAACTCGACAAATATCAATAACTCGATAATAAGATTGCTACCATTCAACTTCAAATAACTCGACGAAAATCTACTATTTCGAGGATTTCAGAAGGGAGAAGTGCTTACCTAATGTTTGTGACCGAGTAGGAATCAATTTGGAAAAATTCTGAAAACTTGCCCAGGCGGAGTTACGGTTTGCCGAGCAAATTTTAGTAACTCATAGTAATGCTTCCCTAGGAATAAAACTTGTTACCCAAGTTAATTTGCGTTTGACGGAGTTTGGTAGCGTAATCGGACAAAAATATGTGAAAAGTCGGTTGTCGCTTTTTCGTAGAGGAGTCTTTTTGAAAATGATGTATAATTGAACTAGGATGGTATATATCTATGACATAGGCGGTAAAGTGAGGGCGCCTCACAGCGCCATCATGCGAAGGGTCTTGTGCGTTTCCCGCCATTGATGTTGTTTGATGCAAGCGCCTCCCAAAGTGCCGAGTGTCTTTGAGCGCGTCGCCTTTGGCCTGTGAGGCCTGGCCTCGCTCGACCCACTGCTTAGGGGATTTTCCATATACGTCAAGCTCTTCTTACCCATCATAAATCCACGCATACGCTTAATAATCGATAATATTTTACAGGGTGTAACATCCTTCTCCCCTTAGAAACATTCATCCTCGATTGTTATCCTTAGGCTTAAAAAGGTTAACTCCTAAACTAATATTTAGAAAAAATTTCGGCAGTCTCCTACGTAGTATGGACTATCCGATAAACTGATACACAGAAAAGTCAACATAGGCGCCTTGCGGGGCTATAAACAACTATTCATCACAAAGAGGTAACCGGCTAAACGATGCGATAACATAAGCAATAAAATAACAGTTGAATAATAACATCACATAACTATATAATCTGAATCCAATCTTGGAACAAGTGAATATGTTTAGACATCATGTCATCCTCGGCTTCCCAGATCATCTCTTCTTTATTCCTCCTTCCTCCATAGTACTTCAACAGAAGGCTACATCTTTAGCCCTTAACCTCACGAACTACGCCGATCTAGTATGGCCCTTGAGACCCTCTTCGTAAGCTAACTCCTCAATAACCTGAACGTCCTCAAATATCGCAACTGGGGATGGATTCCCTACACTTTTGCCACATTGACACATGAAAGATTTGGATGGACAATTTCTAGTTCCAGAGGCGGTTCTAGCTCATATGCCACTACGACCTATTCTCTGATTCGGTATGGGCCAATAGAATTTGGGGCTAGGCTTTCCCTTCTTATTCGATCTCATAACGTCCTTTGTTGGAAAGGTTTTCAGGAATACCCAATCACTACTTCGATGTATAACTACCTATACCACATGCTAGAGTAAGACTTCGGCATTCGGTTGCGATACCAATTTCTTGGTAAGTTTAACTTTTTAGATGCACTTTGTTATAATATGCCTGGTTCCAACTACCTCTAATTTATCTTCTTCAGGTCATCATATAGGGGACCTATATATATATCTCTAGCATCACAAATGGGTGCGTTGCTTGGCCCTTTGCCTGGGGATGAGAGTCATACTCACATCAACTTGCATCCCAATCTATCCACAACACCTCTCGAACCAGTTTGTGTGTTGTGCCTCTCCTTCAGAATTTATTAGATACTTAGGCTCACACAAGCAAATTACTTCTTAAACATTTAACAGGCATAGCCTTTAACTTCATATCGACTACTTTCCACTTCCTTGCAGGTAAGACCATCTCTTGAATTGGCTGCTCGTTCACGATGTCCGGCCTCCCTGGCTAGTCATTAGAGTTCTGTACTATGACTCAACGATATCTTCCCTCTTCCCATGCGAAGTGAGTAGGTCTCTTTACGACACGATGTATTTTCATTAACCTCACAGGTGAAGGGTAACGGACATGGTGCATCTTGGCCATGATGCGCTGAAGTCTTTTTGTCACCTTAGAACACGGAAAATGGAACCTCTGGGTCCTGTGACTTATCCTTATTATCTTAAGGACAATAACTCCCTCTTTATTCCTTGTCCTTAGGATTTGTACTAAGTTGACTTCTCTGTGTGCCACTCCTTTACCTTCCACGGGTGGTGATGTTGCACCATTCTAGATTACAACCTCACTATACATTGCTTCATCGGCCCGATGCTTATTTCTCGACATTCGGCGGTGGCCCATGCTCTGTCAATCTACTTCAACCTGGAGGTGATTTTTCCTTCCAGTCGAGATACCATGCCTTTTCCTTGCTTCCTTAGGCGAGATCGGGTTCATGCCCTACGCCTCATATTATCAAAGATATTACTAACCAAGTCTCTTGACACGAATCCTTCTAACTTGTATGCGGGCCTATTTTGTGTTCATATGATCTCTGTGTCTTTCGACATAATAAACTAGGGCCATAACCATTATCTTATAGGTATGTCCTATCATCATTGGCTTTGCTTTATGACGGAAATCGGCCTATTTCGACCTGAACTATGCATTCTTTGAGGGATTTATTGCTTATGGACTCCCACGTGTACTCAAATGCTACTAGCAATCTTATCTACCCTCCTACCTTACTACCATAAAGGTCTAGATAACTTATGTAAACACTAGGGGCCTCACCCATCTTCTAACACTTTTCAAGAGTCAACGGATCCAACCCTCCTTTACTATTTACTCTAGACATCATCGCCTCAATACTTATACTCTTTGTTATACTGCGAAAACAAAAGCGGGAGCGGAAGATAGCCATTTCTTACTACAATAGAACAAGGGTATGGAATTGTACAACATCTGAAGGGTTGGAGATAAGAATCCCACGATTCCCTCTTCTTTTCGTACCCTCCGGGTAATCCAACATTAGTACGTCGCCACTATCTAATCCTATATATCCATTAGATAAGTCAACTCATATATATACCATCCCTCGACCTCTTACTCTGAGGCTATGGTAGAGCGGGAACAAAGGACCCCACGGTGCCCAGAGAGGGTGATGGGGATTAAAAGACATTTTGCCTCGCCTTTAAGTGGTTATTCCCCAGCTTTGTGGAACTTCACTTGGTACCCTCTCCTGGCTGCTTTGTGGTGACTTGCGGCTAAACGTAGTCTGCCCATATCAAACATTACTCTAGACATACATAACAATAAAATTTAGGGACTCATCTCTATATAACTCGGCTCTATAAAATGATGCGAGAAGAAGAAAGAGGGTAACTATACTATCATGCCTCGTATCACGCTGCTTATATAATATAATTTCCACATATTTATAAGCAAGACTCTATTAGACAAGCACGATTCCCTAGGATACGACCTGCTCTGATCTAGTTTGTCATGCCCCGCCTTGGGAGGCAGATTGGCACCTAATGCCATCTTTGGAATGCAGGCTGACTTGGGTACAGGCCTGAGGCACCTGCAGTGCGTACCAATGACTCAAATTCAGGAAAAGAAAGCTGCTATATCTCAGTTTGTAAACACAATCTCGAGCCGACAAGGTCATGCAACACCTTTAAAAAGAAAACTGACTAGTCCGGCCAACATACATCAATAGGGATCCTATGCGGGCCGACAAGACCACCATGTTGTCTAGTATAAGAAAGGAAATAAGCATCTATACTAGGCCCCACACGGCCAACACATAAAAATAGGACATACATGGGCCCTTACGACCAACAACGGCAAACTAACTGGGTCCCATAGTCTGCAAGCCTCTAAGAATACAAATAATGGTAAGGGCGGGGCCGGCCTACCCAAATGTATATTTGAAAGGCGTAATTTATACAACTTTGGCAACTCCAAATTAAAAAGGAGGCGGCCAAGCTGAGCTACGAACAGCTACTGCGAAGATCTGAACTCTATCTGTCTAAACCTGCGAGGCAAAGTAATGCAGTGCCCCATAGTTGGGCGTCGTACAATATGTGAATATGTAAAACCGATCATAAAAGCTAAATGGAAGGCTGTAAAAAGCTGAAGTCGGTAGAAAGAAGGGGCGAAGAATTAACCCGTAAGCTTTCTTATTCATAACTTTGCATCTAGTAAAACACTACATGTATATGAGCTATGACTACATAATCTTATATTCATAAGCTATAGCTAGCAGACAAGGAGATACAAGCAAAGAACCTAACTTGGCCCCATAAACTGGAAGGTACAAGCAACACAAACTGGGACCTCCATAAGCCCGAAAAAGTACACTTCAATCTATATGCCCCTATCCAGGTTCCTATGACTCTACTGGTTCTATAGCCATCCTACCTGTCCCCTGGGTCTGCAACTGAACCCGTTCGGCTCCTGATTTGTAGTTGTGTCTGAGTACGGTGGACTCGATAAGCGCACCACAGGGCTTAGGCTTGATGAGGGTCGGTGATGCCCGTCTGACATAAAATAATAGTCCATCCATGGAATGGACTGTAATATGGACATTGGGCCTCTGCATCGTCCTTGGAATGACATATCGCTCCTTGGAGCAGCTTCATATACGCCAGGCGATGACATAGCTAAGTAAACCTAGGGTGGTCATGGAAGGCTCCTAGGTGAGGAAATCCCCTACCGTGCTATACTGAAGTCTCAACCTAGCCACTCAAAGGCGTATCTGGCCTGTTGGGCCTAACATGACCGTTGCACGCCCCTAGAATAATCTATAAGCTACTAGGGGCACACACGCGTCAGCCTGCACATTTGATTAGGATCTGATAGTGATCATAATCTCTAATGGTGAGCCGGATAGGGCGAAGTGCAGGTGGCCTAACAATACTTTGGATGTCCTTCTCGGACAACTATAACTCATATGCAACTATAGGGTCCCAAGGCGACCAATTGCCAATTCCTTTGCTTAGAACGACTATAGGGTTGCTACTAACCAAACATGCTTTTGAGCGGTCGGCCCCTAAATCTCGAGAGGAAGCTTGTTAAAATTCTTAGCTGAGGGTAATTTGTACTAACATGGTTCTAGCCCTTTAGACCTTAACTTGATTTGTTCAGATCTCCTTATGACTTTTAGGATGATTCCTAATGTTGTAGGTAAGTTTACATGGACAGCCTCATGAAGCGTACGTGAGCATCTTATAGGAGCGGGTTAGGGCGTTGGCCCAGCCTCCGCTGCTATGCAGGTCCCTTCATAGGTACCCATGGGTCTATTTGGCTGAACGACTGGGATAGCTTCACCGGGTGACACAGCCCATGGCCAGACATTAAGTTAACTAGTAGTAGCTAACTAGATGGTAGGTTGTCACTCAATTCACTAGACAACCCTAGCCCTTTGATTCTAAAGTATGGCCATCCCACCTAAACTTCTATCCACAGGCGTGAGGGTACGCCAATGGCCTCTGGGCATGCGCCAAAGCCCATTGATTATATCGCCTAGGCGTATCAACATTCAACTTACTAACTTAGGCCCAATAAGTAAGAGCTAAGGTCTAGGCTTGACAATAAAATATCAATTTTACTAACACAATGAACGGAAGAAAAGAGGAGTTCCTACGATAGCTACAACGTGTGTCGACCTTAACATGTTCCTTCCAGGCAAAGTTTATAAGTTTTCTAGAAGCTAACCATGACATATGTAATTGTAATCTACTAATAGTAGCTAATCACAGCATATAGGATCATTATCTACGTTTAAAACATAGGTTATATCACTATACGATGAGAATAACTTACCGAACGATTAAGCCTTAACATAGCTCGAATGTCGATTCCCATTTAACTAGCGACTTTCAGCTTGCAATCGATTAGTTTCTCCCAATGTTGTAACCTTTATGCTGAGAGAATAGAACTAATTTCAATATTAAACTCTACAAATATCGATAACTTTTGATAATAGAATTAACTATAATCCAACTTCAGATAACTCGTCGAAATCTATAATTTTCCGAGAGTTCGAAGGAAAGGGAGAGTGCTTACCTAATGCCTGTTGCCGGGTAGGAATCAATTTGGAGCAATTCGACAACTTTTTACTCCGTGGAGTTTTGTTTTCGAGCTAATTTTCAGAAATAACTCCGTAGTAATGCTTCCGTAGGCCTAGAACTCATTACAGAAGTTAATTTGAGATTGGATGGCGTTTGGTAGCATAATCGGATGAAAATATATTGAAAATTGCGTTCTCCGCTTGTTTACGGCCAAGGGACTCTTTTGAAAATGACTTAGGAATTGAACTAGGATGATATATATATATACATATAGGCGGTGAGGCTGGGGGTGCTGTAACACCCATCGCGCCAAAGGGTCTTCGGCGCGCCGTGCCCCTTGCCCTGATGTTGCTGGCGCGTGCCTCCCAAAGTGCCGGTGTGCAGCGCGTCGCGCTGGCCCGTGCGGCCTAGCCTCGCACGACCCTTCTTCCGAGGCTTTTTCCATACCGTCAAGCTCTTCTTTTCGTCAACAAATCCATGCATACGCCTAATAGCCGATAGCATTTTACAGGGTGCAACAACCAAGACCTTTAGCCTCCAAGATGAATTTCATATCAAGGTTATGAAAAATAATTCTTGGCAACAATATCAGAGTCACAAACTCAATCTTTGATAGTTTACATAGTTCATTATCACAAAACACTTGAGTTAATATCCACGAATAATAAGACAATAATGATAATTACTGTTTCAAGCACCTCATGATAACCAACAAGCATTAGTATAATAAACTATGTGACCCCTTTGCTTTAAACGAAATTTTACATGTATAAGTAACAAAATAATTCAAACACATAATCAACCTTAATACTTAAAGTTAACGAGTCAATGATCATTTTGTTCATAAATTTGTGATAAAACATATATAGTGAAACATTTTATGATTGACGTAATCATTACAAAGATGAAAAATCAATATGTTAATCTTGGAATTGGTAAAGTAAGATGTCACTACTTATGTAAATAGGCAATATATATTATCTAGTTTTATGTTAGCCAAGCATGAAACAAACTTGTAAGTGATTAGCATTTTAGTACCGCAGGCGGATGGTTTCTACTAATACTTGATATCCATAAGTAGTGAATATAGTGACAATAACATGAGATATAAGAATCGTGTAATGTTGAAGCAATAACATAGTATATGAAAGATAAGACAATGAAACATGAAAGAAATCAATTATTACCTGATAACCTTAAATCATGAATGAAACTTAAGAATATGATCTACTTTCGTGAAGACGGTTAGATCTTTTGTGTTGATAACATGTTATAAAAGTTATATAATTGCAAAGAAACAAAGAAACAAACTAAGAATAACAGAGAGAAGATATTATATTATATTTTCTCTTAGTATGTCTAATAGATGAAAACATCCTCATATTTATAGAAGGAATAATTCTTAGTCACCAAGTAAAGAAATTAACTGGTTTATTTCCAACTACTTTTTAACTAATGGTTACTCTCTAACTAGTTCTAGTAACTAGTTCTTGCTCTTCAAATAATACAAAATGGACATACATATTTTTAATTACTTAAAATAATATGAGAAAATACTAGAGGTGCACTTTTTTTTTTTAAAAATTGTTTTCTTCTCCTTATTAATAGCATAAAATATATTTTCTTGCAAATGCACTCTCAACTTATTTTCCTTAATTTCCACATTATCTCCCTTTGTTCAACTTAATCCTTTCCTTTTCATCCAAGTGATCTCTTTCTAAAGTGTCCTAGAGAAATCGAGATCAAGTATTACTCAGGCTCTAATGACGAAAAGACTATATAACCGGTTATGAAAACATGGCCTAAAGTATTAAGGGGCTATGGATAATATGCGACAAGTGCAAAAATCTCAGTAAAAATTATGGCTTAACAAAGAAATGCTTATGTCATCTCCGATGCTTATACAATCTGTTCCTTTGTATACATCTTTGAGATAGTTTTAGATACCTATATAATACATGGAAGGCAACTAAACCTTACTACACAGGGTACACACATGATAAAATAGTTTTTTATGACCCTCTAGTTGACAACATAATAAAATTGATGAAGTTAACTTTTAAGCCGATTTAAGTCTAGAGTCAAGTGAAAGAGCCTACGTGTCTTAACTAGAATTAGTCTACATTTTCATGAACAATATTTTGAGAGTTACCTAATATTGTCTATGATGAGCCTAGGTTGAATGCCAACATTTGAATAGCAATAGGGTTCTCTGCTAATCCTACTCCCTAATAAATAATTTCCCTCAAGGCGGTCGTCGTCCATCATTCATCGGAAAAATACCTATCTATACTAAAAACAAAAATCTACCTACAATGGTTAAAGATTCCCTTGGAAAAGAACCAAAAAAACCAAAGGAATGCGTTGCTACTAGCACTACATTACTATACTACTTAGTATTACATGCCAACATATATCATTCCTAAAAGAAAAAGTAAATAAAATAAAATCAAGTGACAAAATAAAAAATAATATAAATATTTCCGTATGCTCGGCATGTTACAATCAAAATAAGAAGTATCTTATCCCACACTTTAAAATTTTTACTTTACCTAGTGCTCAAAATAAAATGATAAAGGCGAAATCGAATAACTCCCTTATCTAGTTATTTGACTCATTGTCAATACAGACGATACATTTATCTTCTCTCTTGTCTTGATTGGCACAAACTCTTCTTCCTCTCCTCATGGCACCATATGTTGGGGCATGGGGGAATCATAATTTAAGGGCTCCTCATAGGCTGTCCTCACCCTGCACATTGTTTTTCATGTGCTCATTAACTTGCTAGGTAATGCTCATCCAAGGTGGTCAACTCCTCAGAAGTGGTGAATGTTTTGCCTCCCAACGTTAATAACAAAGTGCATCATCCTATATATATAGGAATTGTAACTATCATCTCAAGTATTGCATTGACCATGAGTCAACATCTATCCATGAATCTCCTCCAAAAGATCTTACCCCCAACACTAGGCGAAAATTAGCATCCTCCACAACAATTTCCTTATGACCTCAAGTAGCCCAGTGAAGATTCTCCCATAATAGAACTGCGGCCGGTGCCTTCATGTGCTTAAGCAAAAGTCATTACGTTCATAATGTAGCCCAAGTGCACTTTCTTTTCAATCATCAACGTGTAGATAAGGCACACTCTATCTTGGGTGATAATGGTAAAATTCTCACTAGGCATCAACCCTAGTACATACGGCCTTTTACCACCACTCAAGCCTTTTTGGTCAAGTGTGCCATGGATAAGGTCTTGTGTGTGTTATCATCCTTGTGGCCCACTCATATAGCATTTGAATATCTACCACTTAGCACATGCCGAATTCTCTAGGAGGGTTAGATGTCATCACACTGAAGTTCATTTGGACCACCGAAATTCCCATAAATCTACACGGATCGTCTACCTCAAATGTCACCACAAAACCCACACTTTCACCTCATTAGAATCTCTGGTAGCATCCCAATATGTGTAGAACTCCTACATGAGATTCAGATTACACTCATACGGGATCTACAAATAACATGATCCACTAGGTGAATTTATTTCCAAATAACACGACACTCTACCTTGGTCTCTCCTTAATCTAAACCTCTATCATATAATAAATGAGTTTGAACTTCTTGAACCATATTCTGCCAGCAATTTTCCACCCATTTTAGTCCATGTTGTGGACTGAAGTTCAACTAGAGGGGCTGGCTCTTTTTGAGGGAGGCTGCCATAGGAGGACCTACTATTCTATCCTTGTTCCATTCTAGTTCTCTTTTCATTGAGCGCGTGACTTTGCCTTTGCCCTTTGCAGCAACATCATTTTGACTTGGGTGCACCATTGTACCTATAAAATATCGATATGTTATTTTCCAAATAATATGACCTTTGTAGGCAAGTTACAAGGGTGTCAAACTGACCCCAAAACTTAGTTTGCTAAAATTGGTGCTACTAGTCATGTCAATGGTTACTCAAACTTTCCCATGGCAATGCTTTGTTATTTACTAGAGTCTATTTATACTAGCATGACTTTTCACACCCATAATCGGGTTCCACTCCACACTTTACTCTCTTTATGCTCACCCAAAAACTAATATTTTTAAGGCGGTCATCATCCATCTATCATTTGAAAATACACTTATGAATATTTCTAGGGGCATTTTATCGAACATGTGGCATGTTACACAATATTGCTAAGCAAGTGTTTTGGTATCAACAGAGTCTACAAGATCTCCCTCACACATAATTATTAACTACCAACTAATTTCAACAAGATTATTCCAATCCACATACCTTCACTACAATTCCACCATAACTTTAACTAAAAGAGAAAGTCATAGCAGTGTAGAATCAAGTTAATAACTCTACTATTTCTTCAATATTTACACTATCAAGTATAATGGGGAATTGAGTGGGTAGGATGACATTTAATTTACAAAAGTGATTGAGAACAACTTACGAGTCTTTGAATATAAAGCTTGAGAGATGGGGAAAACCTTGAGTTGGTTTGAACATGGAAGTGAGGATGAGGGAGAAGAATTTGGTTTAGGGTTTTTTATAAAAGGTATGGGATGGTTGGCATGAAAACTAAAAAACTCTTCTCTTGCTTACCTGCCTCGTGGAGCAAAGGTTGGTCTTGCTTTGAACTTCTCCTCGTGAGGTCCATAGCGAGGTACGGGCATTTTCATGCCTTAGAAAAAAATTCAAAATTTGATCCCAATGATTTACTTATCCATGTTCTACCCTATACTTTCACAATTCAAACATGATAAGAAAATTAGGTTGCCTTCCAATTCGCGCCTTAGTTAAGGTCATGACAAACACCTCGGGTTCATATGATCAACTCTGATTTAATGTCGCAGCACGATATTGCACCATGAAATCATCAATTAATTTATAAAATTGTCTTACGGGTCAACTTCTCCAGCTCAGCATGCTTCAAGCATTGGCCATTTCCCAAGGAAGTATCTGCTCTATCTTTTTTTATTTTTTCAATTCAACTACTAAACCTAAAGCTTTCTCTTAGAACGTTAAGAGATGATAGGGACTGCACGAGCCCATATCAACCATTGTGATGAAAAATAGTTCTTCATAAATGGCCAGAAGGTTGAGAGCTTTGTAGACGCCAAACACCTCTATAATGTCATGAGCTCTCATTGTCATTTGC
The DNA here is from genome assembly GCA_018107945.1 of Datura stramonium. Lineage (NCBI taxonomy): Eukaryota > Viridiplantae > Streptophyta > Magnoliopsida > Solanales > Solanaceae > Datura > Datura stramonium. The sequence continues at coordinate 50,125 of JACEIK010006529.1, forward strand.
TCTATAACCACATCTATCTAGGCATTTGCTATTGCCAAAAATAAATGTCCCAGAGTCAAGGAAATTTTGGCTCTAGATCAAAATCTAAGTCAAAAGTCTTGGAAATATCAAGGACCCTCCATTTGCACTAGGACATCCCTTAGGTCTGGCCAGTGATCTATCATCCAGTTGCAACATAATAGTGGTTGGACATGGTACACCCAATCCTAATATCTCAATAATAGATTAAAGCACCAAGTTAATTCTTGCCCCCAAGTCATACAAAGCTCTGGATATCACCTTCTGTCCTATCGATATTTAGAATTATGAAACCACTCGGATCCTTCAACTTGGTAGGTAATTCGTTGCGTATTCTTGAAGTGCACTCCCGATCCAATACAATTGTGGAATATTACGCAACTACCTTTGTTCACAATGATGTCCTTGATGTACCCAACATATTGAGGGATTCACTTCCAATATATCAATAAAGGGAATATTAATATGGACCTGTTTGAGCAGGTTTAAGACTTAGTGAAGATGCTTCCTCCTTATGTTTCTTGATCTTTGTGGGAACGGAGGAGGTAGTGTGAGTACCCAGCTGGCGGTAGTTGATCTACCTTCTCGTTATCAATCTCTTCTTTTGCCTTATCATCTTTAGACCCACCTTCTTAGGTATCATTTTTTTTCTTTTTATTCACTTCTTAGTGGTACACTACGCTGCTTTAGATTGGGGTCTATATCACTAGGAAGGCATCCTTAGCCTTGTATTTTCTCATATTTGCTACTTGGCCACATATTCCTTTTAAGCAATTCTCCCATGCACTTTGACTGGTTGTAGGCCCAATTACCCTGTGATTGCTGAAAATTTTGTTGCCTGTTGTACATTACTGATTCTGATTTTAGTTTCCACCCTACGAAATTTTAGGTGGTTACTCCATTCTTTGGAATTACTCTGAGAAGTGTCGATTCCAAATTCGCTCTACACATATCTATTGAATGGTCACTCCACATAACCCAAAATATTGTGCTTATCCTTACCAGCTAAAAATAAGGTTGGGCTTGGTACATAAGTATCCTGGTGATTTGGTTTATGTTGTCTCCCATCGTAGCCACTTGAGCAAATAAGGTTGTCATGCCATCTACTTTTAACATTCCAGTAGCCTTCTTCATTATTATCTGCCTCCATCATCATTCTACTTTGAATTTCTCTGGGATATTTACTCTTTATTTTGCTATTTGTATATTGTATTCAATAAAGACGAAGTTCATCTTATGTTTTTTTCAAGGGCCTACCCACTTGCTGCCGTCATGAGGATCTTGGTGTGTGGATCCAAGCTTTTGATAAACGTGTATGCTAGCACCTCTTGATGCAGTGATGGTGCGGACAATCTCTTAATAGGATTTTAAATCTTTTCCATGTCTTGTATAATGTCTCCCTTCTCTCTACCTAAACCCTATACTCTCACTCCCACTAATCTCATGATCTTCTCAAATGGAAAGAATCAACGAGCTTCTTTGCCAAATTAGACTGAGGTGATAGAGTTTGGGGCTTAAACACCAGCCATCTCTTGGATTTGCCCCGGAAAGGGAAAATGGGAATAGTGTGAGTCTCACATAGTCGGTTGATACTCCTGTGGTGGCATAAATGTATTGTCACTGATCTCCAAAAAATTTTGGATGTCTTTGTTGCCGGTTTTGCATAGGAAAACTTGTAAAATGCCCGGAGTTGTATGTAGGAGTTGAACCATGTTATTCCTTCAACACCCACCTTCAACAATCACAGACTTCTAAATGCTTGAATTACATTATTGCCCACAAAGTTTGCTACAATATCATTTTCATAGGGGCCTCATCTTGGTGCCATATTAGTGAGCCTCAATTAGATGTTCTCATCTCTGGTAGTGAAAGTATCTCTTGACTTTGGATGGAAATCTTTTAGATTGCCTCACTTGAGGCTAACGTCGCATCAAAATCTAGCATCTGCAAATATGATAACTAAGATAAAGTTGTTAAATCTTAATAAAAAATACACTAATAACAAAATCTCTAACTTTATCAATTTTTGAGTTCTTTGACAACGGTACCAAAAATTTGTCGCATTAAAATGCACCTTGATATATAATTGTATAAATAACATTGATATAGAGAATTGGTTATCAAATCCACATGGACTCATTGACAAAAATTAAATTATAAGTAATGTTATTCAATTGACAAGTGTTTTCCCAAAAGATTCGTTTTATAGTTTTTTGTAACCTTATAATTAAGAATAAATAAATTAAACCGAATGATGGATATTTTCTTAGAAATAGAAATAAGAGAGAAATTTCGGGGCTATGACATATTTTCACATTCATGTTTATGTCTCTACATTTTTGTTAATATGCAAATGTTTATCAAGATACTAGTTCACAGGAGTTAATATTATAGTTATGACTCTCTCAAGTCTCTAACCATCCTCTTAAGTTATTCACATGACTATCTCTCTGTTACATGCTTGTAATAAGTATGCATTTAACCTCTTGTATTTGAACTAAGTAGGTGGTGGTCCTTGAGTGCAAAGGTAGAAGGAGCTTGAGCTGAATCACCATCAAGCAGGGACAAAATCTATTCTAGCCACAAATCTGTGAGAAAGGTTCCTACTTAGTTGACCCTCGTTATATCTCAACTTTCCTCTCTCGAGTTTCTAAGAGAATATGAGTGTACCCTAATGGCTACGACTCAACTAGATAGTGAGTACAAAATTAATTAAATAATCTCTAATGATAAAATAAGCATAATCAACTCAAATTTATACACAAACACTCATGCTTTTCATAAACCTAGAATAGAGGTGTTTATCATCATTTTTAAGTTACAAATGTGTTTAATCATGTACGGTTCCATGACATGAAAAGAAAATGAGAAAAGAAAGTAATGCTTGGTTGAGAAGCTCCATTCTTGTACTTCTACTCTAAAAAATATCAGATTTTCCTTCAAAAATGACTAAGGGTCCCTTTTATACTAAGTGGAAACTATTAAAAAGCTCGCTCTCAGCCTCACTGCGGTCTTGATCCTAGTTCCACACTTAGCAAATATTCAATCTCATCGAGTTAGGCTTGCGGGCGACCTCTAGACGAGGCTTGGACTTGATTTTTACCTTGCTCCACGAGGACATCAAATTCCTTCATACTTGGTCACTTTATTAGAGTTTTTACTTATAAAATGAGCGGGAACACTTCCATTAGTTCAATAAAGTGACAATAAGAAATAATTAGGTGTATTTAGCTTCTTTGCTCTCAAAATAAGGCATAAATAAGGGTAAAATATGGTTAATAGATGTATAAATATGCCTAACATCAAAGATAAAATATATAAAGTAAAAATATAATACATTTCTTAAAAACTAATTAAAATTATATTATACAAATTGAGACAAAGGGAAAAATTAGTTCCTCTACCCCCGCCCCTTCCCGCTCTAATTGGGAATATTTATTAGTTGCAGACAAGAAAGTGAATGAACAAGTTACCGGCTCTCGTTCCCCATTTTATCTAGGATATCATTAATGTATAAGATGAAAATCAAGAAAAACGGGATACAAGGTCAAATTGAAAACTGGCACATGGAAAAGCAGGGACAAGTCGGATGTGACTCAATAAAAGTAAATCTTTGACACCTTTCTTAAATATGATCAGAAAGAGCAATCATATTTGTGGAAGACTCATATTCGAGACCTGCATTATATTAATAAGCCCTTCTAGGTATGAAAGCATGTGACCAAACACTAGGCGCTGATGACCGTCAAGATAAAGATTAAAAGCCCATTATCCTTTGAAAGGATATGTTAGCTTCCTAACCATTGTGCAACAAGAACAACATTGACCTTATGGGATACAGTGGGCATAAGATTAACATATTGTGCTCCTAAGGTTTAATTATAAGTAGTACCTTAATTTCTTGTTGTAAGCCATCTAAATTTTATTCATTAACTAGAATTATACTCAAACTTTCTAATCTTATAGCCCTCAAGATCTCATAGTTAAATACAAGAATCCCAAACTCTTTTTGGGGACAACACCCGGTCAGCCATGTAAAAAGTGGCTCAATTCTTTTATTTCCATATTGTCATTATTTTTTTTACTCGTTATTTCTTTATTTTATCAATTTTCACTATCAAAGTAAACTAGTATAAGCAAGCATTTTATTTAGTCATTCAATCTGTGTTTTCTGCTCGTCTATAAATTCAACTATATCGATTTAAGAGTAAATAGTTTGACACCCCATGTGAATCGAACAGTTGTGGTATTGTTTTGACCTGTTGATTCTCTTGTAATTTGATTTAAATTATTTAGAAAGAAAATCGATCACTATGGATCGTGATGAAGGAAATCCTCAATTTGATGACAACTAAAGCAATGACGATTTACCATTGAATGAAAAAGATGTCGAGTATCACCCAGAATAAATAAGGAATGAGTCAACCAAAAGACTAGACCTTATATAAAAGTAGTCAACTCCTATCCATAGGGAGAGCATATGGCTGTGAGGAGTCGTACCCTCGATAACTTGGAAGTTTCCAAGGAGGATAGAAAGCAACCAGAATTATAGGAATGGATTGGACCCCTGGCAAGGAGGGGTGATCAAAAATCTTGAAATCACAACAAAATCAGATAATAATGACCCTGAAATGATTTCACAACTTCGGCCAAGTGACAACGACATTTTCAAACAATGCAAATTAGGCAACTTTGTGCTACTTAGTGTTATTCTAGTAAAGGGGACTCCAGGAAATGGTTAGAATGATTTAGGTATCGAGTTCCAACTAAACAATAGGGGGAGAGGTGGGTGCATAAGTAGAAACAAACAAATATGCCTTTTTAGGGTTGAGTTCATAAAGTGTGCTAAATAAATCCACCCTCATGGATCAAATCCCAGGGATCCTCTGGTATAAGGACCAGATTCAAAAAAGTGCACTCAGTTGTTGTATAAACAAGTGTAATACTGATGTTGATCCTAAAAAGGTTCAAGATGCCAAAATTTTCCAAATACAATAGAACCATCAATCCACATGAGCACATAACGACATACACCACCACTACCAAAGGGAAGGATCTGGATCCTGATGAGATTGCATCAGTTTTATTTAAAAAATTTCGATGAGACACTTATTAATGACTTTGACTTGGTTTTCTCTTTTATTTGATGATTTTATTGACTTATTTGTCATGGTTGCAAATGCTTTCATAAAGGCCTATGTTAAGCACCAAAGTACAAGAATGAAAGGAGAATATCTTTAAATAAGGCAAAGGTAGCAGGAAATTACTCGAGATTACGTAGCTAGATTTCATATAGAAAGAATGACAGTACCCTCAATTCAGGATGAATAGGCAACACTGACTTTCTCTCGGGGACATAACCCATTGAGTTTGGATGATTTGTCGAATTTGATAGCATATAGGAATTATCAATATAGATATGAAATGACATATACAACTGGTACCGGTGAAGATGTGCATAGATAATGACCAAGCGAATCTTTTGATGTAGGTTGGATATGCAAATTTAGGAAGTGGCACATGGAAAATAGGATAGTTCGGATGTGCAGAAAAAGTAAATACTAAACACCTTCCTTAAATATGATCAGAAGGAGAAAAAGAGATATGAAAAGGGAGGTTCATCGATTAGCGATAAAAAGAGATTTGGAAAGGGAGGTTCATCGATTAGCGAACCTACAAGTCATATCTTGGACTCTAATATAGACACACAATTTGATATATTCTATCTATTTAGGTTCTATGAAAATGTACCACTACCTCAAAGATGTTTATCGATGGAATAATATGAGGAATATTATGGACTTCATGGTGAAATGTGCAAACTGCCAACAGGTTAATGTTGAGAATCAAAGTCCGGGAAATTTGACATAAAATATAGAGCTCCCAATGTGAAAATGGGAGATGATAAATATGGATTTCTGATAGGGCTAACATGACTCTGTTTGAATGATCATTGAAAGACTTAGTAAGTCAATGCATTTCTTGTATATTAAAACTACTAATATAATGGAGGAGTATGCCAAACTATATATCATGAAACTTTTGATTGTGTGGGACCTAGTTTCTATTATATCTGATTGATGTACTTAATTTATAGCAAACTTTAAATTATTTCCATAAAGGTTTAGGTACCGAATTAATTTTAGTACCGCTTTCCATCCTTAGACTAACAGACAGGCCGAGGATAAAGATACAAAGGCTTAAGGATATGCTAAGGGCTTGTGTCGTGGACTTTAAGGATAATTAGAATGATCATTTTACCCCTATTATTAATTTTATTGTAACAATAATTATCACACCAATATCAGATGACATTGTCAAAGCCTTGCGGGGATGGAGGTTCGGGTCTCTGTGGGTAATTTGAAGTTGGTGAGACAAAACTGTGGAAACATCCTTCTTCACCATGCTATGAAAATGTTAAGTTGATTTATTAATGGTTGAAGATGGCTCAGTCATGTGAAAAGTCCTATTCGGACATGCGGTGTAGGGATTTGGAATTGAATTGATGATTGGATATTCCCTAAAGATCTCACAAATAAAAGGGCTTTATGTATTTAGAAGAAAGAAAACCTTTGTACCAGATCCATCGCTCCGTATAGAATCTTGCGAAGAATCGGTCAGGTAGCCTATGAGTTAGATTTCTCAGGAATTAGTTTGGTGCCTATATTTCATGTGTCCATATTGATAAAGTGTGTGGGAGATCCATTCCTTGTTGTCCTATAGAATACATAAGTGTTAATGAGAGCATGACTTATGAAGAATTCCCTATGGCTATCCTTGATCGCCAAGTTAGCAAGTTGAAGAAAAAGGAAGTAACGTCCATAAAAGTATTTGTGGAGAAACCGAAATAATTTGAAAAGAGGTGCATGGGAAGCTAAAGAAGATACATCCTCACCTATTTCTTTTTATTAAGCCAAGATATCTAAGGTAAATATCTTATCCTTACTCCATGTTCCATGATTTATGTCCAGCTTATATTATTCATGTTCAATATACCTATGTCACGTTTATATTTCAATCTTAATGTCTCATATGATTAATACAATTTCTTTTCTTTATATCTTCTATTTTTTCTTATTATAATGACATTGATATTGTTGAAGGAGAAAAAAGGTAATTTTATTAGGAAAATTCCTTTTCATATTTTAAAAGAGCCGAAGAATCATATCCATGCGTATTGTTGGTTTCGATCATGTTATGCATGTTGTGATCCCCTGTGAAGCTTGTGAATATGTTTACATTTTAGTTGGCAGTGTTTGAAATATTTTGAATAATTTCATTCTCGAAGAAAAATTATCTCAAAAATTTTAAAAAATTTCAGAGTTACTAAATTTGAAGTCATAAAGAGTTGAGAAAGTAGTTGAAGAATTAAAAGATGAAGTTAATCTAAAATAGCTTCCGATTTAACATTCGAGGATGAAAATTTCCAAAGGAGGATGTAACACCCCAAAAGTCCCCAAGATTTAAAAATCGGGATTTGGATTATGCTCAAACAATCTTGCAAAAGTGCCTCGGAATGACTCATCCAACGAGCCGTTGTTAGATCTAACGGGTCGTTGGGGCAATCGTTGGGCAGTCACTTGAGAAAAGGTGCCATGTGATGCCACAAGAGGAGGTATGAGTCGTTGTAGGAGACAATGACCCTTTGGAGCGGTTGTGGTGAGCTTTCCAATCTTATTTACTTGGAGGGAACAAGTCGGAGTGACGACTCATTGGTTGCCCGAATGGGTCGTCCAAGAGGAGGTCTTAGGTTGGAGTCCGGGGTTTTCGAGGTTAGTGGCGACGGATGGTTGTAGTGGGCCGTTGAAGCTAGCAACAACCCGTGAATCTCGTCATTGGGAAGGAATTTAAGGGGTTGGTCAGTGGGGACGATGGAAAGTTGACATTCGTAAGTTAAATATGACTTGTCGTGTCAGTCGTTGGATGGATTGCAAGTTGAGGAACCGGTGGAGTCCACGAGAGGTGGTGATGAGTCATTGGTTGAATTAACGACTCTTCACAGTCGATCATTGGTTGAAGAAGCTAAAACTGTGAAGCGAGCCTCAAAACAACGGATGGCCACCATGAGTCATGGTGAGGACCAGCAAACTCGTGGTGAGGGTCGTGGTCTCGAGATCGGGAAAAATTTTGGTTTTCCGGGGTATTTTAATAGTAAAGTCCTACGCTTCCAGTTTTAATATGGCGTCATTTTGGGCTTTTAAGGGACATTTTTGGGGGGTTTTCTAGCCTAACCTCTCATTCCCTTAATTTTCCTTCACTCTCAACATCAAGGATTCAAGGTGCTAAGTTTAGTGGAATTGCTCCTACCATGTGTAGGTTTTTCAATAAAATATCCTTTATGCCCCAAAATGTTTTATCAAAATCCGATTTCAATTATTCTAGAAAAGCATGACCTAGGGTTTCGATTTATGGTGGTTATTCTATGTCTTCTATGAAATCTGAAAATCCATTAAGATTTCAAGTTAATTATGCTTACAGAATTATTTATTATGCTTGAATTATGTGCTAGGTGGTGAAAATGCATGATTATAGAATCTTCTTCATGAGAATGACAACTTTGATTGGGATTTTATTAATGTTCACTTTCGACTATATTAATAACTCATAACCATGTCTAAATAATATGAAGATCGTAAGAATTCCTTAAAAACTTATGACATACACGATTTGATTAATATGTTGAGATGAGATTAGAGTTTATGGGCTTGATCGATTGAAAGTAAGTATGTGTTGTCATTATGTTTCGATGAAGCTGTGTTGGATAGAAGGTAAACCTATGATAATGACATAATTATTGTATCTTTCTTATAAATTGGAGTAAATTTTGAAATGGGTTCTATGAAATGAAAATGTATGCTTCTACCATGATCTCGTTGTAAATGGCTAAGGTATGAGTTAAGTGTATTGGCTTTCCATAAGTAAAATATATGAAACAATGTACCCATGTTAAAGTGTAAATTGGACCTATGGATCCTACATGACCCTATGTTATATGTTGTATGTTATGAACTCGGGACACGAATGATGTGGAGGTGTGTAAAGTATGATATGAATCTATAGATGTTCGTTAATGTAAGATGTGTGGATTAAATGATGATTTGGTACTATGATGGTATGAATTATGATGATAAAGCATGAGAATGATAATTTGGACTGTTGGGCTTGTTGTTAGTAGAAAGTAGCCCTAACCCTTTTTAAATGAATGTCGTATGATGAATCGGTAAATGCTCATATTTACGATTAAGCTGTAGTAGAATAGCCTTTATGTGTAATGTCGGATCAATACTCATCATGTTCCCTTAGTCGATCAGGGGACTCTCCATAGCCGAGAATGCCTCCCTTAGTTAGTCGGGAACTCCATGGCCAGAATGTTTCCTTAGCTAGGCGGGGACTCTCCATAGCGAGAGAATGTTTCGCTTAGATCGTGGGGATTCTCCATAGCCGGAAACGTTTCCTAGTTTAGTTGGGACTCTCCATAGAGAATGACTCCTTAGTTTATGTTATCGAGTATGGCTTAGTCTTTTGTATAGTTTAGAATTCGTTTTAAAACATATATAACATAATGAAATGCGAGACTCAATTATCAGCCGGATATCCGATATAGTGTGTGATACTAGCCTCAACCTCGACTTTCATTAAATGTTCAGTACTTTTCCTTTATGCATGAGATTGAGGATGTTTCCGAATATGAGTTCCGAATGATAGTTTCATGTATATATGTGTATATGACTTAGAAAAAGGCTTGTTGCATTCTAAATCAGTTATATGTTGACGTACTCGGCTATTTCCTTTTTAATACTTGTATGTTTAGTTTGTTTATGTTTCCCGCGTGTGAGGTACATTCCAAGTACTTCGGGCATACTTCATGTGGTATATCCTGTTTCATGATATAGATTCGAGTATCTAGACTCGGCCCCACGGGTAAACACGCTCTTTCTTCCATCTCAGCGGATTGTGGTGAGTCCTCATCTCTCAGAACCGGGTTTTATGTTCTTATTGGTTATCTTCATGTTTTGAGACTTTAGGAGTTAGTTGGGACTTATCCCAATAACTCATAGATTTAGTAGAGGCTTTCATACATGTTTAATCGGATTCGGACTATGTATTATGTTTTCTGAATTATGTCCTTAAGTTTTAAAATTGGCTCTTAAAGTTAGTTTTTCACTTTCAGTTATGCTTTGTTAGTACATTTTTATATTATTAAGTGTTATGCTTTGATTATGCCATAGGTCGAGTTGGAACCTTTTGGGGTTCCTTGTCCTCATTACGACTAGGGTGTAAACTCGGTTCATGAACGAGAATGTTTCCCTTATCCGAGGCGGATTCGCCATAGCCGAGAATGTTTCGCTTAGATCGGTCGGGATTCTCCATAGTCGAACGTTTTCCTAGTTTAGTTGGGACTCTCCATAGAAGAGAATGACTCTCTTAGTTTATGTTATCAATATGACTCGGTTCCTTATAGTTAGGACTTCGTTTAAAACATATATAACATAACGAAATCTGAGACAGTGTATCAGCAAATATCTGGTATAGCATGTGATACTAGCCTCAACCTCGGCTTTCATTAAATGTTCGATTACTTGACCTTTATGCATGAGGTTGAGGATGTTTCATAATATGATTTCAAATGAAAGTTTCATGTATATATGTGTATATAACTTAGAAACGGCTTGTTGCATTCATCCCGAGTTATATGTTGATGTACTCGGTTATTTTGTTTTTGTATACTTGTATTTTAGTTTGTTTCTGATTCCCTCATGCTCATTATATTCTAAGTACTGACCGCATACTTTATGTGCTATATCATTTCATGATATAGGTCGGTATCTAGAATCAGCCCCGCGGATAGACAACGCTCTTTTTCTTCCATCTCAACGGATTATGGTGAGTCCTCATCTCTCGGGAGGCGAGGTCTATGTTATGACCAGGTTGTATTTCGGTTTTGATTTTAGGAATTAGGCGAGGACTGGGCCAGCAACATCGATTTAGTAGAGCCTTTCGGGACATGTGTTAATCAAATTCGATCTTCTATGTATTATGTTTTGATAGATTATGTCCTTAAGTTTGAAATTTGGCTCTTAAAAGTTAGACTTCCGCTCGATTATGTTTTGTTAATTCATTTATATTGTTAAGTGTTATGCTATGATCATGCCATAGGTCGGCTTGGAACCTTTCGGGGTTCCTTTTTCCGTGTTACAACTAGGGTGTAAATTCGGGTCGTGACAGAGGAGATAATGTAAGAAGTTATATATTTAGAATTGACTGAACCGTCAAATTTCGTGAAGGCCGACCCGAAGTGTAATAGATGGCGTGTATTTATGTGAAAAAGTTAATAGTTAAGCATCTAACAAGTTTACAAAAAGATTCAAAGTTGGAAAAGATGGAGAAGAACTGGAGGGCCGATATGCGAGACCAATATGTGACCGCACATTGCCATATGCCGGTCATACAAATAGGTCACATCGAGCAAAATTTCTTGAAGTTTTAGGTTCAACACATTTTTACTTTGTGGTTGGACTTAAGACCGAAAATCACCGCATATTGTCTACATATACTTTCGCTGATCAAGCCTTTGAAGTATTCGGTGTGTTGTTTTGCATTTGTATCTACGGTCGCAAATCTTAATATGCGGTCCACATATCGCGCCCGTTTCTTTTATAAATACACATTTTTCTAAAAGTTTCACTATATTTCTCACTTCTACAAGACCTAGCATGACCTTTCTTGCCTCTCCTCATCCTCCACATCAATGTAAGTTTATTCTACATATTTCTAACCATTACACCCAGATTATTAATAAAATTCTACATCACAATCCTAGAATTTTCAAGAAATCCGTTTTTGAAGGTTGAAGTGAAGATTTAGGTATTCTTCATTAAAATTTTGATTTTACTTTGGATATTTTGGAGTAATTAAGGTATGTAAGGCTATTACTTCATGCAGGAACATATATTTTTCTTTTCTATGTCATTTTCATGATCCAAATGGCTGTGATTGACACCCACAACCAACCTCGGTGAAGCGAACCAACCAATCTCAATAATTTTTCCAAAACCCCAACATTCAGGATGAATATAAAATCTCTGAAAATAAATGAACATATCATCGAAATAGCTTAAGAGAATTAAAAACCAACTCCTAAAAAATATTTCAGAACACGATTGTCATTCCCTTTAGACATCTATTCATATGTCTAAAATTGATTTAAACTAAAAATAAATAAGCGCAAATGTCCGGACAAGAGACATCTTCGGAGGAGGATTAAAACAGCACATCTGCGTCACTCACTTTAAAATAGTATGTATTTGCTCTAAAGTGAAGTCGAGATGAACTTCGAGTTAAATTCCGCACTAAAAAAAGTGCGAGTAGCGTTAGTAAGACACATTAGTAGGCATCATCGATTGACTTTAAATAATAACATAAATACATATAAACAATAATATGTGATTAGTCTGAGAACATCATTCATACATAACCATACTCATTTCAGGAATTAAATCTACCTAGATGCTAACCGGCCTGCTCCTTTAGTTGGGCTATTCTTTGTGGCGATCGCTTGACAAGCTGCCATGGTCTCGCCGCGAGGCGGAGACAAGTCCGTTGCAATTGTAATGCCTTAGCGTGCTTTCGACTTAGCTGCACATTTAATATTTCCCCAACTCTTTACAACCTATACATCATTATAATCGTCCACGTATGCCACAATCATCAATAAGCGATAGAACCACGTAACCACATAGGTATAGAGTTAGTCATTCTCAAGATTACACAACTCTATCAATAATTCTCTTTTAAATACTCTATCCATCAAGTCATTGCAAGCCTCAACAATTCAGATGGAAAACACATGACAACAAGTTTAGTTCAGTTTAGTTAAATATAGATACACAGTCCGATTGTCACAATTCTTACAATACATCAATAACACAACAAATGGTGATATGCCGGGCACATGCCTCCATCAATCACTATGAACTCTCGATCCCTTTGAACATCAATGTATACATATGCATCAGAGGTCTATTTCTTCCTTCAGTCATGACACATGAAGGGGACTCTAGAAATTCATGTCTTGTACCGGCGTGATACCCGCTCCACTCATATGCTCATTCGGATGCTTCCCTCAGACACGAGCCACAAAGTCAATTGTTGCTCGCCGGGATACTCCCTCGGGCATGAGCCACTCATCCCTAGATATTCATATTATCCACATTCATTCTCATATAACAAATATTATAATTGTCCATTTTATATGAATTTTAGAGTGCTTATTCCACCCCCGTTAACTTAATCCTTATAGCGGTGCAATCATTCTCGTATTTCAAAGGACATGAACAACATATACACTTTATTCCATATTACACAAGTAGCCATATCATATTGGAATCACTCAATCAGGAACTTCAACAAGGAAGATTAACACACTTAAGGTCCAGATACAACTTATACATTATAGTTCCACATCTATGGATACCATCATGAAAAGTATAACTCTTTCTAAATCATAATTACCTCGATTCGGAGAGTTGAATGATAATTACTCTACTGAAGCCTTGCCCTTCCTTGACACTTCCAAATGCTCAAAGTCTAAAAATAAAGCATTAAAAAAGCAATTCAATGAGTCTACTACAAAACAAGAGCTTTAGAATTCAAACCCACCCCATTCTACCTATTATCATAAACCACTCATTTCCCAGGGCTAAATTCTTAGCCATTACTCCCTCAAACCCTCTTTAAGGAAACTTTAAGGGTGAGTATCAGTTTTTACCTAGTTCTAGGTCTAAATTTCCACATGAACCACTTTACGTAAGAACTACACATTAGGGAGTGACCATTACTCCCTTTTAAACTAAGAATCAATGCCCATTAGTTATCCATAATTTAGCCTAATTCTACCAACCTAGGGGTTCTCTAGCTAGAAAATTGCCATTAGGGTTCCCCCTTTGATTCCTAGGTGTTAAGTAATCAACCATAGATAGAGTAAATTGAGTCTCTTATCTTGACAAGGGAATTTGGCTTGCTGCAGGGAAAATTTCCTCTAGCTCTTGGGAGTTCGTGCTTTGTAAATAATAGGGTATAACCCCTGAAATCCCACTTACAATCTACTTTTTGATTCCTGTCGTCCTGTGGCAGTCCAATTTTCTGCTGTAGCAGAACCATATAACCGATCGGGACATCGCTCTGATAGATCAACGGTTATCCTCGAGGTCCATTATAGCGGGACTCAGGCCATCCACGATGAATGTCTGCTTCTGTAATCCCTACCGCTGCGGTGGTCCCCATAACCAGTGCTTCCCACTTCTGCTCTCAACCCACTCCTCAACATCAAAGTTTTCACTATCTCACTCAATAACACTATCCACAACCTAGTCGGTTAGGGTGTTTCTAAGATCATTTCCGTAATGACATACGGGTCATTATATCAAACACCAATTAAAATACTGTTCATCCTCGAATGGCCTACAACGAAAAGGAGCATACCGAGATTCCACAAACAATTGAGGTATTTGGTCCACATGTCGGCCTCGGTCACCCAAGTGGCTTCCTCTATGAGAACGATTCTTCCTCTTTGGACCTTTACCATTGCAATCTCCTTCGATCCCAGCTTTCGAACTTCTCTAGCTAATATCGCCACTGGCTCTTCCTCATAGGATAAAATCTCATCCAAGAAACATTGAATCCCATTTGATTATGTACGACCCATCTCCATGGTACTTCTTCAACATGAAAACATGGAAGGATGGATCTTATTCTTGACATTCCTGGTGGTAGTGCTAATTCATAAGGCACTTATCCCACATGTCGAAGGGAGTCTCAAATGGCCTAATATATCTCGGGCTAATGTAACACCCTAAAAATCTCTATGACTAAAACCTGGATTTGAAGTTGATCATACGGCTTGGAAAAAATGTCCTGAGAATGAGCCTCGGTACGACTCGTAGGAGGATTGTACAAGTCATACCAAGGACTCTGTGTGTTTAAGAGCTCAGCAAATATGATTTAGAAGTCATGGAAGGCTCTACGACTCGTTCAAGTCAATACGAGTCGTACCAAATTCGATGCTATGATTCGGGAGTTTGGCGAAGAGGCAGAAACCACAATTAGATCCTCACAATTATTAAGATGATGATCATAGATAGGAGGTCTATATAATTTTCAAGGAAGGATTAGTAGCTACAAAGACTCAATACGAGTCGTAAGATTATATTAGTCGTCATTTTGATCCGTGAGTTGAGATGTCGTACACCTTGGACTTTCAACTAAGTTTGAAACTATTTTAGGTAGGTGGATAGACCCGAACCTGGTATTTAAGGAATAAAGTTGTTAACATCAATTCTTTGGTGTAAAAGAAGTGCATTGGATTCAAGTTAGGTTATAAGGAACCTCTAGCATGAAGTTGAGTTGAGTCTTCCTACCGATTGGGTTTTCATAAAAGTTCTTACAAGGGCCAAATTTAAATGATCATAACTCCTATTATACAAATTGTTTTTGGGTTATCCATCATATCAAATTAAATATCTTTGATCTTCTTTTCTTCGCATCAAACCTTACATCAATCGGAGTTCGGAGTAAAAGGTTATGGCCAGTTAGTAAAGCAACATCAGGTTTGGTGGACAAGACCAACCTGTTACCCACGAGTCTTGATACGACTCGTAGGTATGAAATATGACTCGTACCAGGGGTTTCAAGCAATCTTTTAAAGCCTCCCGAAGCACGGATGGCATACCATGACTGAAGAGCCACCACGAGGCATGGTGACCCGTAGCACTAGATGACAGATTTTTGAGAACTTTTATCAGGTATTTTTGTAATTTTCTATGCTTATAACTCTTAAACTAGGTCGTTTTAGGCTTCTTTTGGGACGAACTAAAGGAGTTTTACTAGTATAACCCCTCACTCTTCTCACAACCACCGTAAAGTTCTTCTTCTCCCTTCTTCTCTCAAGGCTCAAGAACTAGGGTTCCTCTCAAGAGTCTGCTGACTTCAAGATCTTTAGAAATATCCTTCAACCAGGTATGTGGGAATTCAACAAGGAGAGTGTTCTCCTTGTATCTAAAACTCTTTCCCGTTCACTATTAGTTCTAGCCCTGGTTTTCGATAGTGAAGATATTGTTGTCATACCTTGAATAATTCATGTGGAATCTTAATCTATGTTTGTAGATTTAATTTCCACGATGCAGCTGACCAAAATGATGCCTATTCGATGTGAAGTAAGTTTTAGCCTAACTTTTAGACGAAACTAGAATCCGTATATGTACTGAATTATTGAATCATGCTTGAATCTTTCAAAGTTAGGAATTCCTATAGTATTTGTATGTATCAGAAACTCAGTTAAAGGTTTAATTAGTCAATCTCATCCAAAAATTTATTTACTTAGTATCACTCAGGAATGTCGGTCTAGCCTCGGTCGGATTTTTGGCAACCTCAGGGATGATTAGAATAATGTGAGCTAATTAGTTTGACTTCATTCTTTTTCCTGAGGTGTCAAAATCATACTCAGAATCTAGTTTATTGATCAAATAGACAGTCATGAAATTTTAGATATATAGCTCTGACTAACCTCGGGACCCCGGTTCGGTTACGGTTTGTTCTAAGCAGTTATGACGCTTCCGAGATAAGCAGCTCGGCAAGTCTAGGGCAATTTCAGAATCTGGTCCAACAAGACTCTCGGTACTTCCAGTTATATGTCCTGACTGATCTTGGACAAGTTTCGAGCTATCATCCTAGTAGTTCAATTTACTTTTCAGGTGGGAGTAGGACTTGCTTAGGCGAGTAGGGTTCTATCGCACCTAGGTTCTAGAACTACGTTGCCGGCGTAGGTTACAACATTACTTGGCCTAGTGGCCCCAGAATTTTGTGATCACCCAGTTTATGCCTTTATGCCCTGGCAAGGTATATTGGGTCCTACCGATTGGGGTGTATACATCGGACTCCGACCTGGCTCGAGGTGGTTATATCGGTTATAGACTCTCCAATTAGTCAGTTCAGTCTAGTTTCGATAAGTAGCTCGAGTTCGGTATAGTATCTCGGACTCGAGAGACTTTCGGAGACTCAAGGCATGCTCATGATCATCGGAGACGGGTCATATTGACCATTTCGGTTTACTTCGGTAGTTGATTCGATATATTAGTTGGTCATTGCGTGCCATTTCGGTTTAGTTATTTATATTCCAGCTATATATTCTCTCACTTACTTTCGGTACATTTAAAGTACTGATGCATACTTTTATGATGTATCATTTCATGATACCAGTTGCAGGATCTCAGTTCGGCATCGTTAGTTCTTGCGGTTGAATCTTCTCCCTCGGCAATCAAAGTGTGAGTCCTCATCATTCGAGGCCTTATTTTATTTCTTTAGTTTATTCATTATTTTAGCTAGACTTAGAGTTAGTGGGGCTTGTCCCGGCAACTCATCAGTTAGAGGATTTTAGACATAAAATTAATTCCGGACTTCGGATGTTCTTAAACTTTATATTTTTAGTTTTATTTTCATAAATGCTTTTATGCTATTATTTCAAAGTTTCCACTATATTTGTTTTACTCAGAATACCGAGTGTATGATAGACCGAGGGGTTGACTTGGGATCACTTGTGGCTTCAGAAATACAGGTGTCAGATCCGAGGGTGTAGACTCGGGCGTGACAAAGCTTAGTATGAAACACTAGGCTTAGGTAATCCTCGAGAAATGTCTAAAAGCCACATCAGGTAGAGATCTTTTCATGGGTGTAAAGTGTGCCACACTTATGATGAGGAGACTACGAGATGTTATTAGGAAGACTCTTTTGTTCATATTCTTTATCGTGTGTTAAAAGTCCAATTCCGAGGAAACGTCCTTCTAACTCATGCTCTGTTTCGTTTTGCGGTGAACCATGCCTCACAGATGAGGTAATAGAAGAAGGGTCAGTACCACCAACAGACCTTCCCCACCAACCCCGCTCCTCAAGATGATTTGGTGTCGACCGCCTAATTCGGGGCGGCCATTCAACTACTAGCCCAAATAATCACCAACCGGAGTGAACCAGCAGGTGGTTGTTAGCCACAAGCAGGTCTGTAGCAGTGAAGGTGTGAGACTTCACCAGTATGAACCCTCCATCTTTTAAGGATCAAAGTAGGGGATGATCCCCAAGAGTTCGTGGATAAGAAGATTACCTATATTATGGGTGTTAGCTCTCACGAGAGTGCTTGACCTAGTTGCCTACCGGCTAAAAGGGGTAGCTTAGGTCTTGTATGACAGAGAAATGGAAAGAGGGGCAGCCAGTGGGGCGCAGGACCAGTTAGAAGTGGGAGGAGTTTCGGATAGCTTTCTTAGACATATTTTCCCTCGGGAGGTAGGGAGTCAAAGATGGCGGCAGTTTATGAATTTGAGACGGGGCAACGGAACCGTGGAGGAGTATGCTGCGGAGTTTGCTAGGCTGGCTAAGTACGCTCCGTAGATGGTAGCTAGGCCAAGGGCTCGAATGTTGAAAATTTGTGAATGGGGTGTCAGGTCCCGGTCCTTAAGGAGTGCGGGACGGCGATGTTGATTAAAGATATGGACCTCTCCAACTTGATTGTCTATGCCCGACGAGTTTAAGGCCGAAAAGTTGAAGGATAAGGAGCATAAGAACAAACAGGCAAGAACTGGTCATTCATATATGACCATCGAGGTCTAGCAATAGTGGTACCTGGCGGTAGCAACAACAACGACGACGAGAGAGCCCCGACACCGGTTCAGCCGAGCGCCCCAACCTTTTGGTCCATACAAGATGGGAGGGGTAGGTCATCTAGCACTCAATCTCAGACCCACAACACTAGGAAAAAAAGTGTCAGCTTGCCCCAAGTGTGGCAAGAACCACCGGAGAGTGTAGCCCGGGGTGAGAGAAATTTGTTTCGATTATGGACTGACTTGGACATCGGCTAAGGAGTGCCCATCAGCGGGAGGAAATAACAATCTACCACATCATCAACTCCGATTGACCGGCGGTAGGATAACACATCGGAGTACGAATGGCGGTCAGCGTCGGGAATTGTTTCTATGCTCTATCTTCCTGTCGGGATCGGGAGAGCTCACGACGTAGTCATGGGTATGTTACACCTCTTACATATAGATGTATGCCCTTCTAGATACGAGCCACCCTTTTGTTAGAAGCGCTCCCTATGTAGAAATCCGATTCAGTATCGATCGGAGGTCCTCTAGAACCATTCTCAGTCTCACCCAATTGGCGAGTCAGCTAGAGCCAATCGGGTGTATAGGAAGCTGCCTAATCTCAATCTAAATGAAGTCATTCCGGATATAGTAGAGTTAGATATGGTCGACGTTGACATTATCTTAGCATGGTTTAGTTACACTCTGCTATTCCTCGATTGGCTTGCAAAACTAGAGTTGTCAAGTTCAATTTCTAAATGAACAGGTGTTAGAATGGACGGGAAGCAGTTCAGCGTCTAAGGGTAGGTTATTTCCACCTTAAGGTCAGCTCATCTCCAAGGGATGTATCGCATCATCTAGTTCGGAGTCAAGGATTCCAACCACGAAGTTTTCCCAACGCTATCATTCCGGTTCCACATTAGTTAGTGAGTTCCCATATGTATTTTCTGAGGATCTTCTCGGAGTTCCCTAAACGGAAATAGACTTGAATAGACCTCCTCCCAGATACTCAACCCATCTCCATCCCTCCTTACAAAAATGGCTCCTAGTTGAGCTTAAGGAGTTCAAGGAAGCTTGATGAAAGGTCTTTTTTACAAGGGTTTTATCGAGACCCGACACATCTCTCCACTGAGGTGCCCTAGTATTATTGGTGCGTAATAAAAGATGGTACCCTCGGAATGTGCATAGATTACCGTTAATTTGAAAAAAGTCACGGTCAAGAACGGGTATCCCTTACCCGAGGCAGCGACTGTTTGACCAACTTTAGGGTTTGGTTGTTTTTGAAAAATCAATCTCGGAGTCAGAGTACCATCGGCTAAGGGTTAGAGTGTAACATATCAAAAACAACATTCAAAACTTTCGTGGTCACTACGAGTTTGTGGTGATGTCACTTTAGGCTAACAAACTCCCCGGTAGCCTTCATAGACTTGATAAATAGAGTCTTTAAGAAGTATCTAGATATGTTCGTCATAGTATTTATCGACGACATTTACATTATACTCGGGAGTGAGGAAGGGCATGCGATCACACGAGATTAGCATTCTGAGACACTCCAGAACCATGATTGTTCGCTAAGTTCAGCAAGTGTGAATTAAAGTTTAAAGTCCGTGACTTTCTTAGGTCATGGTCTTAGGTGAAGGAATTCAGTTTGATCCTCCAAGATAGCAATGGTGAAAAAATTGTGAGACCTACCTCTCCTACGGAAATCTAGAGTTTCCCACGGGCTTGGTGGTTATTACCGATGGTTTATGGAGAGAGCTTCTCCTCTATAGCATCTTCTCGGCTAAGTTAACTTAGAAGAAAGTAAAATTTCAATGGTCGGATGCGTGTGAGAAGGTTTCCCGGGGTTGAAGATTTCGACTCACCTTGCTCTAGTTTTGACCTTTCAGGAAGGAACAAATGGGTTGGTTGTCTATTGCGATGCTTCCGAGGTGGACTCGGTTGTGTTTTAATGCAGCGGGGCAAGGTGATAGCGTACGAGCCTCCGGATAGCTCAAAGAAGTTCATGAGAAGAACTATCCAGGCTCATTGCTTGGAGTTGGAAGCGGTGGTGATTGGCACTAAAATATGGAGACATTACTTATGGATCTCACATGGATGTGTTCATAGATCATAAAAGCCTTGATCGTGTTGAGTCGAAGGACCTCTAAATGCACGGCGAGAGAAGGTGGTTGGAGCTATAAAGGACTATGACATGAGCATGCTGTATCATTCGGGCAAAACCAATGTAGTGGATGACGCTGGCAAAGTAGGCGATCTATGGGAGTGTGTCTCAGGTGAGGGGAAGGAAAAAAGGTGTTAGTGAAGGATGTTCACATACTAGCTCGGTTAAGGGTGCGGTTGGTGGATTCCGCCGAGGTGGTGTGGTAATGTAAAGCGGGTCAGATTCATCCACACGGTAGTTGAAGTTAAGTCCAGACGGGGATGAGGATCCCATCTTGCTTAAGCTTAAGGAGCAATTCTCATAAAAGAAATAGAAGCTTTCTACTCCCAAGGGGAGATAGGGTACTCCGTTGTTAGGGCAGGTTGTGTGTATCAGATATGCATGAGTTGAGACACTTGGATATTGGCTGAAGTCCACAGTTTAGATATTCCATTCACCTTGGTGCTACTAAGATGTATCGTGATTTACGGGATATTTGCGGGTGGAATGACATGAAAATAAATATTCTTGAATTTGTAGCCAAGTGTGACATAGCAAGTTAAAGTGGAACACTAGAGACTGGAAGGCATGACTCGGGATATCAGCACATACCATGGAAGTGGGAAGGAAATAAACATAAGTTCATTCTGGGTCTACATAGTTCATGTGACATGACTCAATTTAGGTAATGGGCCGGATGACTAAGTGACACATTTTCTCCAGAGTCAAAACCGCAGGTGAAACGAGACTATGCTAAAATTTATGTCAGGGAGCTTGTTAGACTTCATAGAGTGCCATTGGCCATCATTTAGAACTGAGTGCAATTCACCTCTAACTGAAGTCTTTCCAGTGACTAGGTACCAGGTGGCTGGTACAACCTTTCACCGCGAGAAGAGTGGAAAGCTAAGAGGACTATTCGGACCTAGAAGAATGTTGAAGGCATGCGTGATCGATTTCAGGGTAGTTGAGATGATCACTTTCCTCTCATCAAGTTGACGATACAACAACAACCACCACTCTAGTATTTAGATGGCCCAAAGTTTAAGAAGCATTATGTGTTAGGAGGTGTGTATCTCCTATAGGGTGGTTTGCGGTTGGTGAAGCTACCTTGATAGGACCAGACTCAATTCACGAGGCAATGAAGAAAGTACGACATGAGAAAGATTGAAAACAACTTCGAGCCGTCAGAAATCTTATGCCGATGTGAGGAGACGAGAATTGGAGTTTCTGGAGGTTGATGACACATCTATCTAAAAGTTTCTCCCATGAGAATTGATGAGGTTTGGGAAGAGTCAAACTCAGTCCAGTATGTAGGACCCTATAGAATTATGAAGCATATCGGCAATGTGGCCTATGATTAGAACTACCTTGAGAATTTGTGACCATGCACCCAGTCTTCCATGTGCACTAAGAGAAGTTCATTGGAGATCCAACGGTGAGCCCTTTGGATGATAATGGAGATAAAAATACGTCTCTCTTACAAAGAGGTTTCGGTTTAGATCCTTAGTACATTAGGTTACGTAGGCGAGAAATAATGAAATCACTTCGGTAAAAGTTTTATAGAGAAATCAGCTGGTTAAGGGAGCTACATGGGAAGCAGAAGCAGACATGATGGCCAGATACCTCACTTATTCCTCCTAGTTTGAATCCCGATGCAGTGAAGCTCCTTTCTCAATATTCTATTTAGTTAAAATCCTTATCAGCTCTATTGATCCTCAGTGTATATTCTAGTTACTCAACTCTATTAGTGCAGTTAAATCAGTTTGGAGTCAGTTACTCTCAGAAATCAGTTCACGGAGTCTCGAATTTGGAAATTTAGCTCCTTTCCTAGTTTTAGCCTTCATTTGAAGACGAATGATCCCGAGGGCGAGATATGATACCCAGTGCAGGGACAGCGCGAGTAGAGAAACCTGGCTCACTTAGGCAAATTTCACATCGAAAAAGAGAGGGAGAATCACAGGCTATTTGTAAAGGAACTAGACTACAATATACTATGAGGAGTGCCTTTTGGGTTGAAAACCAGAAGGGACCCAAATCAGTGTGGGCTTTGGCCAGAGCGGAGAATACTTCACAGTGTTGGGCCAGGGTCGTTACAGTGGTATTAGGCCAACTCTCAGCTAAATGCGGTGGTGGGGTAAACCTCGGCGAGGATGATGAGTTCCTACGGGTGTGAGTGCAAGGACAATGCAGTAGAGAAACTGGATCATGACCCAAAGGCCGCATCGGAAAGGAGAATCCTGGGCTATTTGATAAAGACTGAACCTAATGTGAGGCGCCTTTTGGGTTGAAAACCTGAAGGAACAAAATACAGCTGATGGGCTTGACCCAGCGAGACAATACATCCACGGTGTGAGGCAGGGTGTCCCATTCAAGCTTGCCCGCTTACCAAACCCCGCATCACTCCTTCTTGGAGATACCTTGAGCAACACTTGCTTCTCCCTCCATCTGAACTCCATATATCTCCACTTTCCTATACCCGCATCTTTTTTGCTTTTGCTGCTTTTAGCGGCTACTAGACATTCTTGAATTGCCCAAGCCTTTCAGAACTCTTTAGAAAATCAGTTCCCCAAGGTCTCACCTCAAATGCGTGAATATCCAATTGGAGACTTGCATTTCCTCCATAAGCCAAAATGGCGCCATGCCAATGCTTGAATGATAACATTGTTGTAAGCAAACTCTTCCAAGGATAAGAATTTCTCCCAATGGACATGAAAATCTATCACACACTTCCCGGAGCATATCCTCTAACACCTAGATAGTCCTTTCCGAATGCTCGTGATACGTGGATAGAAGGTTGTACTAAGTCAAGTAAGTTGCCTAATTCTGCGTGCAAAGTCCTCCAAGAAATGGAAGGTGAACTGAGTACCCCCTATCGGCATGATCGAAACTGGAACCCCATGCAACCGAATCACCTTTCACATACGGCTTGGCCGAGTCTCAAGCATTATAGATTACTTGGACGGAGGCGGAAGTGGGAGAGGTGGCTGGTACGTCAACAATGACCCAAATGGAGTAAATTTCCCAAATGTTTTTGCAAGACCCACCATGAACTCCATTGCTATCCTCTACCATTCTGCTCTGGGATGGGCATCCTCTGGCCTCTATAGGCTTTCAGGTGCTTGCCACTTTGTTGTAAATTCATCAGGAAGTTTGCATCAATAATACCATCTTCCTACATCTGTCCTCTAATAATGTCGCTTCAAGTTATGGTACATTTTAGTAACCCATGATGGATGGAGTACCTTGGTGTGGTACTATGTCAGGATGGTTTTAATTGGCTCATCAACCGGAAAACATACGTCCCTTTATCCTCGGGATTCCTTCATCATCTAACATCGCTTCCTTGGCCTCCCTCCACGAGAACCTTGTCTCGAATCTTGCTCATCTTTGCATTCTCAAAATGTCGACTTTTTATCTCTTCTAGAGGTGATGACTTAGCCTCCATGCTAGCTAGGATTCCACCTATTTCTATCGGTGAAAGTCTTATCGAGCTATTCTGTGCTTGGAATTCTCTAGACATCAGCCAGCGAGTAGCTTCCAAACAGCTAGCTACCTATACTCCTTTTGCTTTTGACTCAAGGCATCAACCACCATGTTTTCCTTCCTTGGATGATATAGGATCGTCACTAGGGATGACAATGGGCCGGGGCGGATGTGGCTGGCGGAGGCAGATTTTGGAAGCTATGTGGAGTAACGGGGCGAGGCTGCGGGAAGGTTAAATAATTACTTTTAAAATTGATACGGGCGGGGTGGATTGCGGGTTTAATAGTAATTTTTTAAGATATTTTAATTCTTGACACAATAGAGATCTTATTTTAAAAATGTGTTTCTTTGATTATCATTGTCTCCTTCGACCCTCACTATCATCACCCCACCCTTACTTGACCATCCAACCCACATAAAAAAATTAACAATACATTATTTTTCAATAAACAACATAAAAACATCACATAAATTATAACAAAAAAATTACACAAAGTACATATGAAAAATACAAAAATAAAAAATCAAGTAAAATAGAAATTGAAATGATCACTTACGAGAGAAGTTTACTTTTTTTTGTGGATAAAACCTTATAAACGTGAATAATTTTAATTGAAAGCTATTGGTGCGACATTAATGTGTGTAGAAATCTTTGGTCTTAAATTTCAATAGGAAAAATTATGTGAAATGATAAGGTGATTAGTCAACGTATATAATTAGATTTTGCAAAATTAATTTATCGGTAGGGAGTATGAGGGCGAGGAAGGGCGGGTTGAAAACATCCAAATTATGCTAAACGGTGCGGGCGGTGCGTGTTAAATGTGGGTTTATGCGGGTTTTGCCCCGCAACCGCACCCTTACCCGGCCCATTGCCATCCCTAATTGCCACATCATAATCTTTAAGCAGCTCCATCCATTTCCTTTGTCTCAAGTTGATATCTTTGGGGAGAACACATTCTGGTGTGATGTTACGCTGAATAACTCTGTGGGCCCGTACATGTAATGCCTCCATATTTCAAGGAACGAGCACTGCCAGCTCCAGGTCATGTGTGGGGTAATTATTCTCATCCTTCAAGCGCCTCGATGCATAAGTAATAACATGTCCTTCTGCATTAACACAACGCCCAACCCCGAGGATCGTGAGGCATCCCAATAAAACTACAAAATCTTTACCTTCCACCGGTAGGACCAAGATTGGTGTCGTGGTAAGCAACGTTTTGAGATTTGGAGGATTCTCTTCACATTCCTCATACCATTGGAAGGACACATCCTCCTAAGTCAACCTTGACTTAATGCGAGGCAATTGATGCAAATCCTTTACAAACCGGCGGTAGTAATAGCCAACCCCATAAAACTCGAATCTCAGTCACTATAGTAGGTCTAGCCTAGTTTCGGACTTCCTTCATCTTTTGTGGGTCCATAATCCTCCTTGGAAACTACATGCCTTAGAAAATATACCTACTCCTGCCAAGCATTTGTTGGCGTACAACTATTTCTCCTTTAGCAGCCATACAGCACAATCCTCAAATTATTCTCATGTTCCTGCTTAGTCTTAGAGTATACCAGATATCGTAATGAACAGTTGCAGTGAATCTAGGTGAGTTTAAAGATATCATTCATCAAGCTCATAGACACTCTTTGGAGCATTAGTGAATCTGAAGGACACTGATTAGGAACTCATAGTGTCCATACCTAGTCCGAAAAGCCATCTTGGGAATATCCTCATCACAAATATTCAGCGATGATAGCCCGATCTCGGGTCATCTTGGAGAACACCGCTGCTCCCTTAACTGATAAACAATTCAATACGTTCGAGTGAGATATTTATTACGAATGGTTACCTTATTTAGCGGCATTAATCAATGCACATCCACATACTTCATTAGCTAACACTAACAAGACACAGGCTGCCAGAGAGACACTACTTGAGACCAACTCCTTTCTAAGAATTTCTTTCTCCTTTCAGAAGTTCTCTAAGCTTCAGTGGGTGCCGTGCATGCAGGCGGAATAGAAATGGAGTCGAGCCACGGCTCTAAATCTATACAAAATCAATGTCGCGGTCCGGCAGCAAGCCGGGAAGATCCATGAGAAATACCTATAAAATTTCACAAACTACGAGGGGATCGACTCTATGGAAGGACCCTCGAAATTGGTATCACAGAATATGAGCTAGATACCACTTGGAACACCCCACATCTCTATCAATTTACGAGGCAAATATAGAGATAATTTATTAGGAGCGGGGCTACAATTCCCTTTCCACTCAACCTGGACAGCCTAGGCACGATTAGTGACGGAGTCTTAGCATGGCAATCTAGGATGGCATGGTAAAGATAATCGACTCATCCCCAGGAATCACATCAAATCTACCATGTACAGATCACTAAATCTACTAGAGTATCCAAATCCCATAAAGTCAATGATGATGCAAACACGACAGACCTTATCCACCACCACAGAATCCCCAACAGAAGTAGACATATGGGTAGGAGCATCAAGTACATCACAAGCAAAGATACAATCCTAAAATATTATAAGAAGACACATAGGAAAAAGTAGAATCGAGGATCAAACAATGCCATAGCTAATTTTCAGACACGAAGATCGTATAATAATGTCGAAAGCCTCTGCCTCGGGCCTACCCAGGAATGCATAGAAGTGAACCTGATTACTCTCCTAAGAACCTCCCTGTGGTACATGCAACCCCCTTTATCGGCCAAATACCACCCCTTCCTATATGAGCACCTCCACACCTATTTGGTGCCACCTCTAACCACTAGCTGACTGTCCCTCCCTAACTGAGGCCCATCCCTGCTGAACGCACTCTCCTCCTTTCTCGGCGGGGGCCGGAGTTCGAAGAGCGGGTGCAGATTATCTGCCCGCCCCTTGTCCAATCACGGGACACCATCGTGGATGTGGCCATACTCCGTACTCGTGACACACCTTCTCGATCACCGGTCTACGAGTTAGAACTGAAGAAATAGGACAAGCCCCAAAGTCTGAGCAAATTATCGATTACCTTTGACTGTAGTTGCTGGTCATGGAGTGTTCCCTGATGGATTTAATTTGACACCTACATGGATGACTAAACAAGGCCTCACGGAGTAGCCTTGAGAAATGCTGGGAGTCCTAGCAAAAGAGCCGCTGTAAGAACCAACCTTCCAAGCCTTTTTTTCGACATTCATCGCGTAACTCTCCTGTTTCATCCCCTCCACGTTCTTCATACTCCACTACCTCTGAAAAGGTCTTACAGAAACCATACGAAGAGCTCACAACTCAAGCTCCACATTCAAGCAATTAACAAATCGCTGATCCTCTCTTCCTTTGTGGGTAGTAAGGGTAAAGCATACCTAGACAGAGAGTGGAACGGACCTCGTATGCTGTGACTGAAGAGCTCCCTATCGATAATTGGTGAACTTATCTGCGCCTCCTATATCTTGGAGTGCAGGGTAGCACATATATATCCACGACCGGTACGAGTTCATGGAATAGAGGACACGAGACCTAGGACCACGAATGGCTCCAATTCGATCCATGGAATGAACATAACAACTAAATAGCATACATCAAGAAAAATCTGATAACGGAAACATGAATAAGCGGAAGTCTAAATAACATAGCAATTATAAACGGATCAACACGACAAAGTGAAAATCTACATAATATCGATAAGCCTCTAACATGTCTGATGAGTTGATGGGACAACATCCCCCAACTAGCTCGCTTAAGTTTGAAACTAAATATAACATAAAATCCTTACTAAACGAAGGTCCTTAGAAAGATGAGGACCACCCATCTTGGAATCTTGAAGCTAAGCTAAGGCGTTTGGACTAACAGCGAAACTAAGTACGATCGTTCGGACTGTATCATGAAAACGATACAACATAGAGTATGTGTTCAGTACTTGGGGTATGAGTATGAAAGGTAAGTAAACATGCTGAGTAATGTTAGCAGAGCAATGCATATAAGCATAAATCATAAGGTCATGAGTAAGGATTGCATGCCGAAATTTGAATGCAGAAACATGTATAGTCATAAGCTAAATATCATATCTGAATAAAATGACCCAAAGCTAAAATAGAAATCATATGACTTGTCTGGCGAAATCATAAGTAAAAAACTCGTAAATCGTCATTTGGGTCAAACTTGCTTTAAAATATATATCACAAGAAGTGATGAATATGAATAAGCTGAAATCATGAGGAACAATGGGAGACTACGTCATAGCCGACAACCACCATGTATGAGCACATGATCCCACATCTTGACCACATGGAAGAGAGCTATCCTAAGCATTGACAGAGCAAAGGACGAATAGGGTGTGATATCATGGTGTTCCCTAGGGGAGGGGAAGCACTCTCTTGAGAGGTCCCAACATATATCCCTACAGTGGCGAGTAGTTTTATGAGACCGGGAACCATGGAACCCCTAGTCTATTCGATTAACTAGACACTACCCTAAAACATGTATAATGCTCATATACTTATATTCCCAAACATAGTTTGAATCTAAACATGAGGAATCTTGACTCCAAAACATATCATAAACTAATCTTATTGGCCTTGGCTAAATCATGCAACATACTTAACATGTGGGCTTGCCCAAATCTTAAAAATTATGCATACTTGAAATAGGCTTCATAAGTCAAAATCATAGATTCTTACATAGGTAATTTATAAACATTCAATCATGATAGCTATCTCATCATACTTGAAATCATGAATCATAAACTTGATTTTTCATAAAGTTGCATAATTGGGCATAACCTTCTAAAATTAAAATCATGAATTTATAATCAATTTGTATATAAAATCTTCCCATGAATCTTAAAACATGATCACGGAACATGAAGGAATTTATCCATAAATAAATCATAGGAATTTCATAAAATTAGGGTAAAACCCCAAAGATCATAAACTTTAATTAAGACTTGAATTCATAAACTTGAAGAAATTTGTGCATGAGAGTGAAACGAAACTGTCATTCATAGCCCTACATACCTAGGTAAACTGAATCTCAACTTGACTTTGGAAGCCCAAGAGATTTGGGGAAGAATTGATAGGATTCAAGCTTGATCTTCAAAGGGGAACTTCTAAACTTACATTAATGAGAGTTGAATGAATTAGAATAGGTTGAAATCCCTTAGTAAACTTCTTTCAGGGCTTTAAATGATGTAGTTTAGGGCTTAGGAGCTTACAAATTATGAAAATGTCTTTTAATTCATGAAAAAATCACGCTTGCCCGGGTGCTACGGCTCACACCATGGGTTTCCTTTGATACCACGGCTTGTGGTATCACTCGTTACCTACTTCCAAGTTTTCCGGTTCTTAGGCCTTCGAATGATGAATCGATAGGAAGCGATATTTTCGACACAACAACCCATTGTGTCATCTCATAAATCTGCCAAATTCTACTACTTTTATTCCAACCCCCCAACTAACGTTCGACCACTATGACTCGTCCCTCAATCCATTAAGTCCCTCTAAAATAATTCCTTCATGATGAGTCGTTCCTTGACCCATTGCCACTACAACTTTCAACGAGGCACCACTTAATGGGTCACTTAGAGATACATTAAGTCACTTGGGTCACTGATGAGTTACGTGACACAGTGCGGTTCTCACCGCTTTCTCACGATTCAACCCTCGAGTCGATCTTAGGAACTTTAGGATATTAAAATACCTCCCCCTTGGGAACATTCATCCTTAAATATAAACTAACCATACTGGAGGGTTAGGGAAAAAGCTGCAATCTCAAAAAACGGGTTCTTGAAGTTGAAATACGATGGAGTGATTGACTCCGGAATAATACACATGCTTGAACTGAATTAATGATTCATACATACATGCTAAAACATGAAAAGAACTGAGATACATTAACTTGACATGGCCAGATAGAGCACTAAGGAGGAAGCTGATACCTCATCTTTGGGCGGGCGAATGGAAAAGATCACGGGTATCCGGCCATCATATCTGCTTTGGCTTCCCATGTAGCTCCTCAACAAGGCGGATTCCTCTACAAAACTTTCACTGAAGCTACTTCCTTGTTCTCAACTTACTGAACACGACGATCAAGGATCTCAACTGTAACCTCCTCATAGGTAAGAGTCTATCCTTCACACCTATGCTCTCCACGGAAAAACCAAGACCGGTTCACCAATGCACTTCTTCAATAGAGACATATGGAAAATTGGATGTACCGAAGTTAACTCCGTTGGTAGCTCAAACTTATATGCCACCTTTCCACTCACCTCGAAAATCCTATAAGGATCAACATATCAGGGACTAGCTTTCCTTTCTTCCCGAACCTCATCACTCCCTTTGTGGGAGACACCTTCAGAAATACACCAATCATCAACCTCGAACTCAAGCTCTCTCAATCTAACATCCACATAAGATTTATGAGGACTCTGTTGTTTTAGCCCTTTCCCTAATAAGCTAAACTTTCTCCATTGCCTCATGAACTGAATTTGTCCCTATCATTGTAGCCTCACCTACTTGGAACCAACCAACAGGCGATCTAAACCTCCGCCCATAGAGAGTCACAAATGGAGCCAAATAGAATCTTTGGAGTGGTATTTGTTATTGTAGGAAAATTCAATGAGAGGAAAATGATCAACCCAACTATGCTTGAAGTCAACCACACACGCTCTCAATATGTCCACAAGAGTCTGAATGGTACCTTGACTGATCATCTATCCGCGGGTGAAAAGTAATGCTAAACTTGACCTAAGTACCAAGTCCCTTTTGGGCGACCTCCAAAATTGTGAGGTAAACTAAGTACCTCTATTTGAAATTATGGACAAGGGAACTCCATGCAACCAGAACTAACTCCAGAATGTACAACCTAGCATAGTCCTCAGGCGGGTCAGTCTTGACCGATGGAAATGTGTTGCTTTGGTCAATTTGTCACGACCAACGATCGAGGCATATTTATATGCCAAATTGAATATACAAATATATCATTTTTGCCTTGTTTGTCCAACAATGTGTGTACATTCTCATGTAAATTATATGGAGAAGTGTGATTTTATACTAACCAACATGATTACCGTTGTTTTGCAGGAAAAATATGAAATTAAGCAGCATCATGTTAGAATCAGATAGATTCCAAGGGAACGAGTAAGAAGCAGATGAAATACAAAATTCAAAAACTCTACTGGGTAGAGTCGTAAACTTATTCTCATCATGAGTGCGTCTAATCTGGAAGTTCACAATTCAAATTCAAGTGGGTCACCATATGATCTTAGCCAAGTAGCCGTTGGAATTAATTTGACCTGTCATTCAAGTAGAGATCGCGTTGCACCGTGTTCGGCATGCGACTGCAATGCGTGCCATGAGCAACCTTTGGGCGACTTCAATTTAGAGCCTCCGCATTGCATGTATCCACGAGGTGAGTCTCATAATATATTCTGTGACCACGTTTTTGTTAAATCCTTCAAATCAATCGATTAAGTTCATTTAGTATTATTCCAACAGTGAGCAAACGTAGTTACAGGCAGTTAACTAGAATAAAAATTACCAGTTTCTCTATCTTGCTTTTCTTTCAATTGTTGATTTCATTCATTAAATATTTCAATCCACAAAATGAACAAAACAAATTTTTTCCTCTCTCTTCTTGAGGTTATGAACTATTGTATTGAAATATAATTATTGATTATCTGGTCTTTTTTCATCTTTTTCCTTCTATGGTTGTTCTATTTAGTTCTTGTTCTTACTACGTTAATATCTGGCCAATGTTAATGTAAATCAAAAAAGTCAGAGTTTCATCCAGAGGTAAAAGCTGAAAGTTGTGAAAATAGGATATAGATCTTTTCTTGGTTTGGGAAGAATTGGGAATTGATTTACCTTCAGGATAGAAATATACCTGAAAGTCGTATTAGTCAAGTGTGGAATCAGGTTTGTATGGCTAGAACATGAATTTCTTCTTATCACGAAATGTAGGTGGAAGGTTCATGATTCTTAAGTTGGGTTAAATACGAGAGTTTTATCCATAGGCATAAGTTCTGACTAGCAACCGGAGAAAAGATAAACCATGTATATCGATAATTAATTTCTTTACATGTTAGTTTTTAGCCTCGAAGCGTATGCTCCACATTCATTGTTGAGACTCAATTGTATAAATATCTTACTTTAGTATAAAAAGTTTCCAAAATATAAAAACTCTTCTTTACACTGTTGTCTTCATTATTAGAGTTTTAGTAAATTAACACACTGAAAAGGTTTCACCCCGTAGTCAGTCCTGTGGATTTCGACATTAGATTCTTAAGAGCCACTATATTACTTTGACCCGTACACTTGCGGGCTCATCAAGTTTTGGCGCCGTTACCGAGACAGGCAATTGGTGAAATTTTAATTTTTCTTAAAAGTGTTAGTTTGCTATTTCGATATTTAATTGTTGACAACTTGGTCTTGCTTGTATTTTAGATATGATTACGGTAAGACAACGGCAAGAGACAAAGAATTGGTGGATCCATCCTTAGAGCCGGAAAGACAGTTTTCATCGCCTTCGGAGAGAAGCCCTAGAGAAGGCAGTTGCTCGAGACAAACCATTATTGGAGCAACCACAGAATCCCCACTTGTCAGGCGTGTGGAGTACCCGAGGAAATAACAGCTTGAGCCGGTTCGCGATGTGGCAATCCCACATGCTAGTGTCATCACATCTAGCATCGCAAACCTGAGCCAGGAGGGAGTTGAGCTTAAACGAGAACATGGTGCAATTGCTGCACACAGCGGGCAGTTCACAGGTCACCCACACGAGGATCCACCACCAGCAAACATCGGCCAAAATTTTTGAGATAAGTGACACTTACATCCCATTTAGTGTCAACAGATTACGTCGGAGCTTACAACACATTCCTATTTTCACTTTTGGGGAGAAGCCAAGAGGTGAGCTAAGCTGAGCCACCAAACTCTATAACCACATGGGATGATCTTGCAAAGAAGTTCTTGATCCGATTCTTTCCTTCCGGTAAAGCAGCAAGGCTTAGAGTCAAATTCTAAGTTTCAAACAAAGAAGGAGAGAATCGCTGATCAAGCTGGGAAGATTCAAATCACTGTGCGGATTGTCTCATCACCATCAATCCAATGATGTGCTGGTGCACACTTTTATAGAGGGTTTGGAACCCACAAAAAATTTTCTTGGATTAGAATTTGAAACAAGCATTAGAAAAGACCTGAGGAGCTTTATACTTTGCTTAATCGTATTTCGAAAAATCCGAAGTGGGTCTGGACTCTTCAAGGGGAGAAGACAAGGAAAGCAGCTGGAGTCTTGAAGTGGATGGGTTCTGACTATCGTTGCGCCGAATGAAGCTGCCTTGCAAAATCAATTAAACACCGCCCGGCAACATGAACTTGATCGAGTCTCAAGCCCCGGTAAATGCAGTCTGTGATTTGGTGTGAAGTGTGTGGGAGCAATAGAACACTCAGCTGAGTGTTATGGAGAAATCGATTTCGGTGAACTTTGTATGCATTAATGCACAAAGGAGAAATCACCAACGGTATGGGAGCGGCTACAACTCATGGGGAGGAATCACCGAATTTCTCTTGGGGTAGTTACAGCCATCGGGGGCGAGTTCGAGTCGGGTATGCGAGAGGATTCAAGGAAGGCCACAGGGCTATATACAATATAGAAACAACAATGCCCCTCCTCCACCATCACCCGAGTAGGAGATGTTTAAGCAGTTGATAGCTAGCCCAGCTCAGTGGGCGGCTATGTCAAATTGGCAGTAGGGTCAAGAATTAATCTGACTAATACTAAGGCCCGGAGTATCAATTTGGGCAGTTGCTGGAGCCCAGAACACCAGGCCCCTGGGGAGGACTTCCCAGCGACACGGACCCAGCCTAAGCAGGTAAATGCGGTGACCACGGAGTGGTTTGCGGTTGAAGAGGTGGAACCCGAAGAGACCACCTCAACGGTCGGGAGCAACGAAGAAGCGAGAGAGGGAGCGGGGTGATGAGAGGGGGAAACACAAGGATGCTGAATCAGAAGACCTCCCACCCCCGTTCCCTCAACGATTAAAGAAGCACAAGGAGGAGGCGTGCTTCAAGAAATTCATGGAGGTGCTTAAGGGGTACACATTAACCACCTCTTGTTGATGTTTTGCGGGAGTGCCTAAGTACGCCAAGTATATAAAGGACATCGTGGCCAACAAAAGCAGGCTTACCAAATATGCCACGGTGGCTCTTACGAGGAGAGTGCACTTCCCGGATACGAGAACCGATTGCCCATGACTCAAGATCACAGGAGCTTCACAATTCAAATAACAATCGAACCCAAAGTAATAGCTCGCGGTTGTGTGATTTGGAAGCGGCATAACTTGAGCCTCGGTATTCAGAAGTTGGGGCTGAGTCCTAGACCTACAACAGTGATCTTGCAGCTCGCGGATCGTTCCTTGGCAAGACGAGATGGTATTGTGGAGGACGTGCTAGTGCAAGTCGGCTCCCTAATCTTCTCGGTAGATTTTGTTGTCTTGGATTTTGAGCCGGACGCAGAAGTCTCATTTATTTTGGGACGGCCTTTCTTGGCGACCGGGAAAGCGCTAATAGATGTAGGCTGCGAGGCCAGCTAACTATGCGAGCACACGACAAGGTGGAGGTGTTCGATACGTACAAGAACCTGGCTCCCGCCCGTGTGCGAAGAACTCTCGGTTATCAATGTGCTTGAGCAACCGAATGTTGCTCAAGGCTTTGAATCTCGAGAGTTAATGGGAAACCCCCCAAAAGGGGTAAGCTTGACAGGGTTGAGGACGTTTTGCGTCCGTCACCTAGGAGTGAGCTTAAACGACGTCGAGCGGAGACGGTAAACCAGGGCGTTGCGGAGACCTTAGTGGTGTTGTTTGTATGTTATACATACAAAAGAAGAAAAAAAGATTTTTTTTGTTTTTAAAAAAACAAAAAAAACATGTAATTTAATTGAAATTTAAAAAATAAAATATTGTGTTCCTCAAACTAGAATTCTAACAGATTTCTATTGCTTAAGATATAACTACGAGTTGATCAGAGGAAAAATGCAAAGGAATGCAAAGGGAAAAAATGAGGTAAGAAAAAAATTTTAAGTGGCAAAGCAGAGTGAGCTGTGATGGCTCCGTGTCACGGAGGAGGGCCTCCCGCGTTACCCTCCATTGACACGTTGAAGGCAAAAATCTGGAATTTTATAAAATTCCAGTGCCTGCATGATGGCTCCCGTGTCACGGAGCGGTGCTCCGCGATGCACTCCGTGACACGTTGAGGTGTTATTCGCGTGGGTCACACCGGGTCACGGGTAACCGAAAAACCCTCCCTTTTAACCTAGAAATCCCCTCATTTTTCCCCATTTTCCTCCCTCCATGACAAACAACTCCAAATCCCCCTTCACCAACGTGGCACGGACCTAGGTTCAAACTTTCTTCAATTTTTCTTCAAGTTCATCAAAGTAAGGTATGTTTTCCAACTTCATCTCAATTCTTATCGAAGTTTTCAATTTTGAGCATGATAGGGAAGTAAACCTTGCCCTAAGTATAAATTGAGCGTAAATTCATTTGAGTTATTGTTGATTGTTGTTCGTAGGATCGTTGTGATTGTATGAATGCGATAATTACATGCTTGATTGAATTTTATTGTGAAATTGTAGCTAGGGTTGGGTTGTGAGTAGGAAGAAATTGAATTGAGATTGAAATGTAAAACAATAGTTGGAGTTGTGCATGTTTGAGTGAGTTGAATCGTGTTGTGCTTATCGTATTATGCTAAAAAGAGCGATAAATTTTCGGGAGGCAATTGGTTGAAATTGCATGAAATTATCGAAGCACATAGAAGTTGGAATTGCTTAGGTTGAGTGGTTAGAATATTTTATCTTTTCGTTTTTTAGCTAAGTCTTTGTGTGATGAAATGTGATCGATAGTATGTTGGGATTAGGTGTGCAAATACAGGTAGTACATAGAGGTTATATTGTCGAATCCGTTGAATGCACGAAGGCATTTTGGTTGTTTGTTGTTTTTGGGTTTCTTGTTTTTTTGTTTTTGTAAATAATGCAATAAATATGATCTTGCCAAATTGCTAAAATAAATTTGAAGACTAAGTGTGGGGTAAGTGAGCCAAACCCAACCTTAGTCAAACTAGTCTAGTCGGCCCGACATTGGGTATCTGTTTTCTTTGAGGACAATGGCAAGCAGGCGAGACAAAGGTAGGCGCATCAACATCGGGCGCCGGAAGGCTTGGTTGAGGCTAGGGCTTGGCCAGTCAGCTTCCGCGGTTCCACACGACGGCGCCGCCAATATGGAACGAGATGGGTGGCCGAGGAAGGGGAAAAGTGGTACACAAAACACAAAAAGAACAAAAAATGCTTCCTAGAGGAGCACATTGCACGGGACCCGTTGTACGAGTTCCCAATAAATTTCATAGGATTATTATTTGCGAGTACAACGCTTCATTTTGTGAGCCCAAGGAGTGCAATGCACTTGAATCGGGAGTTCTATACCAGCCCAGACCCGACGCTCGGGAGTCACACCATCAAGATAAGGGGCGGTTGTCACCGCGAGGCCTCACCACCTCATGCCATACTAGGGGCGCAAAACACTAATGCCCACGTGCTGCGGCGGTGAATATCCACTCCACCCTGTCGCGAGGATATCGGACGCACATTGTGTGAGCCACAGTCTCTGACATCTTTGGAGCGAGCACAAGGAGAGGGTATCGTAACCTTTACCCTATTCACGGATGAGCGGGGAAACCGGGATTTGGCAAAATTATTTGCTCTGTTTGATTTCGAGGTGCACATGCGGATGTGACCGAGATCGTGTATTCCTAGTGTATGCCACGATGAAAGTGGAGATTATGTCGGAGAGCGGTGATCATATCCGCCATGAAAAGGGCAGTTTGCATCAAGGGCACGAGTGCAGGTTCGGCCCGGGCTGCTGACTACGTTCACGAGGGCCTTGAGGTGAAGGAAGAGGCCCTAGAATACATCCCGCAGGTGGAGAGGTGTGCCATAGATGTTACAAAGACTGGGCACCCGACAACATTCACGGGCAGTTCTCACATTAGCGGCGACATGCTCAGGATGACCAATATATGTCCCGCATGTTCGGGATCACGAGATGCTCCGGCTACGCAGGCGGGGAGGCCGAACGGAGGACCGAGGCACGTGGCAGCTCGACTTAGATTACCCTTTTGGCAGAAAACACCGGGCACTATGTCGGGTGGGCCCGGCTTTTGTGGAGCACAGTGGATGATGATGTGTCCCCACGGATGAGGAGACACGTCGCGAGGATTCCGATGTTGAGTCGGAGGAGGACGATGGTGGAGGTCGGACATGGGGGATGAGGCGCCTTTTGACGAAGAAGTGGAGTACTTTGGTGATCGGGAGTTTCACCACACCTTTACGTTTGTGATTGTATGAACACGGGGACGAGTGTTCGATTTTTAAGTGTGGGGTGGGAGTAGTTAGGTGGTGTCTTGAATTTTGTCTTATCTTATATAATCGCATGTTACATTACGTTGCATTTAGTAGTGACGAATTAATGTGACCTTGTTCTTATGTATGTTCGTTTGTAAATATTTTGTTGTGAAAGTTTGTGTGTCTTTGCTTGAATCTTTCCGATTAATGTAAATAGTTTTTATCGAAATTATCGATATTTTTAAAATTTTCACGTAGCTATTTTTTACTTTTGGGATTTCTCGGAGTTTGTTTTCGGTCTTTTGAGAAAGTCCCATTGAACCGAGGTCGTAATAGTGACCGTTCCCTATGATGGATGGATGACGGCCATCTTAAAGGAAATGAAGTCGATAGGAGTAGTTATTTTTAAATTTTTGGTGTGTTGGTGTATCACATGCATGTTGCTACACTATGGCTACGACATCTTGGTTGCGTGTTGTACATAATATTTATCTTGCCAAAAGATGATTATCAAAGCATGCAAATTTTTATACATATGTGAGACA
Source organism: Datura stramonium (assembly GCA_018107945.1). Lineage (NCBI taxonomy): Eukaryota > Viridiplantae > Streptophyta > Magnoliopsida > Solanales > Solanaceae > Datura > Datura stramonium. Next base: position 88,308 of record JACEIK010006529.1, read on the forward strand.
CTTATGCCATAGAACTCGATTCGGTGTGATTGAGGCTTAATGTTGAATTCTTGTAATTAGCTGATTAAAGTACGTGAAGTCATCTCAAGTTGAGCATGTGCGGCGAGTGTATAGTGAGGTTTGATTATTCCATGCTATTGTGGAGTGGCTAGAACTTGCCGGTGTGTGTACGAAGCAAAATGAAGGAAGTGTAGTGTAGGAAAGGATGGTAGGCGTTTCTTTGTTAACCAAAAGTTTTCGTGTTTTTTCCTTTTCATATCCACTTTGAAGATTAAACCTAGTTAGCCCTGAGCCTTTGCTTTGTATATTTTTCTTCTTTTTTGTCGAAAAAGGGTGTGAACCAAGTAACCCCTTCTTTTCATGGTCCGTAAACCAAATTCAAAGCTCTTGGCGCTCCAGAAAAGCGCTCAAGAAAATATATAATTTTCCCATAGTGTCAAGGAGTGAAATGAAAAGAAAAGAAAGGGAGAGAAAAAAAAAAGTGATGAGAAGAAAGAAAAAAAGCAAGGGTGTATGTGCCAGATCTAAAGGAAATAAAGTTGTATAACGTGTCTTTGTGTTTAGTCTGGTGTGTTAAAGAAAGGGGTGACAAAAAAAAATAAAGATGGACTCCAAGAAAAGGAGGAAGGAAGAAAATATGTCCAGAGTGTGATGGGATGTATTGGAAAAAAAAAAGCGCTTAAGGATGCTAGTTTCTAATATTGGTTTGCCCAGTATATACTAGTTCCATAGCTGACATTACAACCCCTAAAGTCCTACGTGATCTTATATTACGCGTCCTTATATTAGTGGAGTAATACACTAGAGG